>JARJEC010156539.1:0-20251 GCA_030264575.1 Tachinus sp. AB-2021 | reverse complement strand
CTGATTATTAATTGTAAAATGTGGTTTTTATAAATAGTATAACAACGGCTGAATTAAATTAATTGGTGACTAACTTATAAAATATTTTAATATAATTAATTATTAATTAATTAATTTTCCCTGTTATTATACTACCTACTAAAACAATATTTTATAGATAAATAAATCTAAGTGTTCTTGGACCATACAGCAGAAGTAAAACGTTTATTACAATTTTATATTTGAATATATAGATATTATATCTATATATATATATATATATATATATATATATATATATATATATATAGGTATTTTCTTTTGCTTCATATTTGTGTCTACCACCGTATGATGATGACTAGGTAATTGGTCGAAACTAGTCCAGTTTAATAAATATATTTTGTGATAAGATATATATATATATATATATACAAGTATAGTACAAGTATTACATTTTTTTATACATTTATTACAAAGACCTTAAAAATAATTAATTTGTAAATACTCCTGTATTTTACTGATTATTAATTGTAAAATGTGGTTTTTATAAATAGTATAACAACGGCTGAATTAAATTAATTGGTGACTAACTTATAAAATATTTTAATATAATTAATTATTAATTAATTTATTTTCCCTGTTATTATACTACCTACTAAAACAATATTTTATAGATAAATAAATCTAAGTGTTCTTGGACCATACAGCAGAAGTAAAACGTTTATTACAATTTTATATTTCTTTTCCTTTTGCGTTAAAATTTTATTTTTAAAGGATTTGACTCCAACAAGACAAAATATAAAATCGATGAGTGGAATTGAGATAGATTTGTGTGACGCTAAATTTGAAGTTGAAAAAAATTGCCCCCAAAAAGTTTTACTTCAAAAATATTTCATACAATTTCTTTGCCGTAAAAAGATTGTAAATATTAAAGTATTTTCATTTTTCAAATTCAGTAATTATTTGAAAGTATTTGTATTAAATATTTTGAAAATCATACAATAAAGAAGTAGTCTGGTTTTTTGGAAGAATATCCGTCTCTACTTAAATAAAATGAAATAAAGTGTGTTGTTTAAGTAGCTGTGCAGTATTTCGATTCACTGTGGCGCCCCCCAATTAACCAAACTTTTGCACTAAAAATTTTTGTAAAATGATTTTAATATTAGATTGCACCCCAACACTATCAATGTATATTGTTATAATCAAATTATCTATAAAAAGTAGCAAACACGCTTTAACATCAAAAGTCATAAGTGCCAAATTGAAAAATAAAGTTAACAAAATTTTAAAATACTATTAGAATTTAATTGTTTTGTTTTTGTTTTCCTCTTTGAAATAAAAAATGAAAATATGTACTTTGCTAATTTAAGCGATGTTGTAACTTTAATAATAACGAAGTTAGCAATGGTGAACGGATTAGGGGACACCCTGTATGTTATAATAAAAATACAAAAATAAAGAAGGTTATTAAGAAAAAAAAAAGATTATAAAATATATTTTGGCATTATGTGTCATTGTTAATAATTATAATAATCGTTTTTTTTTGTTTGCTACATTTTTTAGAAAAATATCATCAAACGAAGAGTTGGTTTGATTAATATGCTCATTTATTAAAAGATATTTTTGTTTTATAAATTAGTAAAGCTTCTATTATATCTAATTGATTTTAGTTATCAGAAATATGTAATATTTTAAATTTATCGTTTATTATTAGCTTATTTTCAATTAAATGTTTTGCGAATTTTGCTTCTTATAGATGTATATTTTTAAATGTACCCTTTGTATATAATTTCTTTTTTTTTTATTACTAAATGTGGGGTTGATGTAATAAACATAGTAAATTTAATTCGAAGGTGTGTTCAACTACTGACCGCTGTGTAACGGGTACATAATTCAGAAAAGTATAAAAATATAGTTGCTTTATTTCTTCGGTTAAGCAATTCGGGAAGATATGTTTCAATAAACTTACAGATAGAACATTATTACCAAAAAATTATTGGAAGTAATCTCTCCTGGCATATATTTAACTAATTGTATTTTTCACAATGAGACAAATCTTTACAATAATAACAACAATTAAGATATATTTCGTTATTAAACAATTTTTGTTTGTAAAATTTAATTAAAATGAAAAAATGATTTGTTTTCTTTATTCCTCCAGTAGTGAAGTAAAATATGCCACATTACTTCATGTAAATCACGATATAATTGTATTGACGTTTTGCGGAAACAGTCCTTGATAAATTCCATTACAGCATATTGATGCTGTAATGGTTACAACTTTAAACATTGTTTTCTTAGATTGTAATTAATGTGAAAAGTTCTTACTTTTATGGCGATCGTAGGAAAACGATATTACTGTTGTTATTGAGAGTAGCTGAGTTAGTCAGTTGTTGTTTTATCAATAAACTGCAAACTTTATTCTATTATTTTAATAATAATACCTAGTATGTACATTGATTTAAAATAAAACGTCTAATCTTATTCTAAATTTTTACATTTTTCTTAGTCAATATATTATAAAAATATGAAAACACGAAAGCAAAAATGAATTGTTTATTGTATGCACACGCAAGAAATTACTCTCGAGAGTATGTAGCTTTCAGAGACCGTCTGTAAACTTTTAGACAATTTTAGAGAGTTTCTTGTGTGCAACAAATATTTATGTTGACAGTACCTCAGAAATTGAACGCGATTCGATATTGTTGAGAGTTATCTGCGAGTTTTTGTAATATAATAATGTCTTGCATTGAAATGAGAAAATATAGTCAAATGAAGATATTGTTGCATTAATTAATATTAATTTATGGAACCACTTATTTGAGGAATATCGAAATAGAAAAGCACAGGATAATATAAAGAAAAAAATATATAAAGTGCAGTGGTATGCACTTTTAATTAAAAAAAAGGAGAAATGTATGCCTTAATTATGATACTTTAATTTATATTGGTAATAATACATAATATGTTACAGCTGCATATAGGAATGGCAACGAAATTTTGATATATGTACTTTAAAGATAAATAATAAAATAATTAAACTAAATCTAATTAACAAAACCCTCAGCTTGACTTTTAACTGGACACGGTTCATAGTGTAGTGCCAGCGAGAAAACTTCCGAAAGTTTTGTTGCAGCTCTCCGAGAGTTAATTTGCTATAAATGGATATATTGAGATTGAGAATAGCTTTTTAGAAAAACTCTTGAAGTTATTTTTATGTGGGCACGTAGCATGTGAATAGCCACCGACAAATTTGTATAAATGCCAGCAAAAAATTATAGCGTTAGTTTAAAATGCTTTTAATCGAATTCTTTTTTAATTTCTCTTTGTATTTTATGAGATTTATATTTATTTATTTATTGATTCTAACTTTTTAAAATTAATATATAACCGATTCCTAATATTAATATCCTTGTTTTTAGAAAGCGTACTTTCAATAATGTTCAAATTTATTATTTATTTTAATTTTTAATATAATATTTAGAATAATATCTAGTTTAGCATCAAATATCTAATAACTATTAAACTCACGCTTAGCTTATGAGCCAAAGATATAAAACCTCGTATACTGTAGCTTTTGGTATTCTTCAAACCGCTTTCTATAGTAACATAATATACAAAGGGTGCCCATCCTTTCATTTCAAACTATAACAACCAAACTGCTTTAGTATTTTAATATATTTAGTCTATTCTATCAGTTTTTGTTCAAATATTTTATTGTATAATGTAACAATAAAATCAATTGATTGACTTTCATAGTTTATTTTCATACTTTGCGCTTTCAAATAAGACTACAAAAAAGTTGATAAATCATTATACCAATTAGTAGAATTAGCAATTAAATATATTGAATAAATTTTAACAAGGTATTATTTAAATAGTTTGAGATATACACATTTTATATTTAATATACAACCTTGCAGATTAATAATTGAGATTAATAGTTAGTTAATTAGTTTTCATAATGGTACTAATGGTACAGTCTAAACTTAAAATAAATATTAATTACTATTTTGAGACCAAAAACATTAATTTCTGAACATGCAATTAAATTTTTAAATAATTGAAATGGTTTATAATTGCTTATAATTATACTGCGTCTAGATTATAATAATTTAAAATTTATTTTAATCGTTATAATTGTTCAGTTTATGTGATATTTTTACAAATTAAATCAATTTAATTTGATTTTGATATGAATAAGTATTTGAGTTATGAATAAAAGAATACAAAAATTTCAATAAAAATGTTATTAACCCTTTATTATAATTATAAAAGAACGGCACAACGAAAATCAAAATTGAAATAAGTTTATTTTAATTTTGTTTATCTTTTGCATAAAAATAAGGCTTTTGCAAAAATTGAATACATTGATCTTTCGTTGAAATACTAGACTTTTTGGCCAGTAATTTACACAGCCTTGTGTATAAAATGCGGGGCATTTATGAAAATGTTAAAATTAATATTTTCAAGCTTTTTGCCTAGAAAATTTAGACTACAATGTTTCTGCATTTATATCAATTGATCTTTCTGATAAACAGGTAATATAGTTTTTATTTTTTAAATCTTTTTCTCTGGTTTAAATGTTAAATAATATTGTATAGCTATTGATTTTGTAGGAAATAATTTATTGGGAATATTCTTGGTTCTTGGCTAGGTTCTGCAATTCCATTGAAATTGTTTTAAATAATTTGTTGCCTTGGCTACATTTTCAGTGAACATATTAGATAAATAATTGAAATGATCGAGAACTTATTTAATTGTCTTTAATTGCTTTCATTTAAACATTTCATGGAAAAAAATACAAAACATCTAAAACTGCGCAAATTACAAAGAAAAGTTCGAGATGAAAAACTATAAATTTCGAATGTCCGTATATTAGAAGCTCAGTATAGGAAAACTTGCTTTCGGCTATTTTTTATTATTGGTGTGAGTTATTTTTAGTTATACGAATATTTGTGAAAAGTAGTATTTAAGTAAGTACACTTTTTAAAATCTTAACTATTGCGTTTCTTTATTAAGATCAAATTTATAGAACAAATAAACATATTATGATAGAATTTATTATTATATTATAGAATTATGATTAATTATTGTGTTGTTCTACAATAATTTGAAATACAATTTATTTTGGACAAATACTTAAATAGTTTTATATTAAATCAAAAAAAATAATTTGTTGTATTACTTCCCAAATTATCTATTTTATAATATAATTCATAATACATACTTTTTTTAATTTAAATTATTTTTAGCTTGTATAGTAAAATTACGATACGCATATACATATAATATATAATGTTTAATAAATATGTGATATTTAAACGCAAGTTCTCAAGGGTTCTATGACATATTTATCAATAATGATTTAGTTTGTGTGTTTATACTTTAGCTTAGTTGTACAACTGATATAGAACTTGTAACTCATATTTGTGTCGTCTAGAAACTTTATTATTGGTGTAAAAAATATGAAATATAATTATATAAGGGTGGCCAATCCTTCTATAAGAATGTAAAGCTAATTATGTCATAAGTTAATAAATAAATCTATTTCTGCTTTTCGCATTATGATAAGTAAACTAATTAGGTGCTCTCTGACGGCAAGTCACTTCGTCATTATGAATTTGCCATCCATAATAAAAAAACATATGTGTATGTTTTTTTATTATAGATGGCAAATTTCAATATGAATTTGCCATCCAAGTTTTCATTTTATTCTCATTACTTCTTTTGTATACATTTTTGTCATGCTACATGTCTCATTAAATATCAACGGTAAAAACTAATTTATAATTTAGAACAATACTATCGAATTACATGTATAATTTTTATTGTATTAACTACAAGGATATCAACAGTTATTGAGGATTGTTAAATCTCCCGCCAAAATAATTTCAGAATTTTACAAAGTATCGTTCACTCAAATACTTTTTCTGATAGTTTTGGGGCGTACACTCCAAACACGTAGAACAAATGTGTGTTTGGCATACCTGCAAAAACATAAACACTGTAAAATTCTTAATTCTTTTTGGCGTGAATTTAATCTTCTCAAATTATTGTTGCTACTTCTGTAGAATACATCATGTACAGGGGTGCGTTCAGATTTACGAGAGAAAGACGCCCGGGCTGCATATTATTCATCTGAATGCGTTCATAAATGTAAGACGTTCCTCCTAGAACATTCGTCCGGGCCGTTTATAAAATCAGAAAATAGACGCCCGGATAATGAAATCTAACTCTTCTCTGGGAGGTTGGAAATTATTACCTGGCATGTGCAAATGTATTTATGTTTATTGTGGTTATGATTTTACACTAACATATTTATTCCTATTTAAATATTTTTCTCCGATCAGTCCCAATTTATTATTTACTTTTATATAACCCTTTTAAAACCCTTTATACATTCATTTTTTTACTTTTTACTATACTTATCAAACGGGTATTTATAAAATAAAAAATATACACATATGTTTTAAATTTCTATTAACTTTGTATTTTAGATGAAAGTTTTTAATTACAGCCTATTTTGAATTGGTCAAACAAAATTTTAGATTGAATTTCAAAGTCAGCAAGGGGACACCCGAGAAGGCTGGTAAGACGTCTTGATATCGTATAAAAGTTATTGCTCTAATAAATTTGTATAAATTAAATTAAATATTTAATTCAAAAGAATTAATGTTATGATTATATTAATAGTTGACAGTTTCACACAGGAATAGAGGTTACGATTGCACTCAGAAAAACACTGAGTAATGTCCGAAACAACTACAAGAGATAAATTTTCTTTCAAAAGCCCCATGAGCCGTGCATTATTGCCACTTTTCTATGGTATATTATGTTATTATAATAGACACCCCATGACTTATTAGTTTGGGATGCGTTCAGATTTAGAGAGTGTAATTTGGGCAAACGCCCGGAAGGAAGTACGTCCTTTCTCCTTAAAAAAGAATAGGCATTCTTTGAATGCCTATTCTTTTTTAAGGAGAATAGGCATAGAAAAGTGGCAATAATGCACGGCTCGTGGGGCTTTTGAAAGAAAATTTATCTCTTGTAGTTGTTTCGGACATTACTCAGTGTTTTTCTTCAGTACTAAAATTACAATTAATATAATGGATTTATGTTATTATTAATTATTTTTTCTATAAGCAAACTTACCAAAGATAAACTTAATTAATTAAATCAAAAAACATATAATTTAAAGGAGCGAAAGATAATCTGTAAAGAAAAACCAATTATCACAATAAACAAATAAATACATATAACTGCAACATACTGATGATGATACTTTCATTCTTCATCCAGTCGCTTATATAGGCCAAATACTTAATAAATTTAATAGTTTCTATGATAATCTTAATTTACTCTTAAAAAATCACATAAAAATAAATTATCATTTTTAGATGTTTGGGTTATCAACAATGGTGAAATTAAATTTGACTATACAAAAAAACCTAGCTTCAGTGACCGTATATTAAACTTTGATTCTGATCATCAGCTTGTACAAAAGATCAACATTATAAGGGTTGAACGAAAGACTACACTATAGCATAGTAGACATTCAAAATGATTGACAATATGAATATCTCGATACAATCTGACAAAGTTTGTATATATTATTCTTATGAACTCTTTAGATAAATATATGACACAAATTGAAATAAAACTACATAAAATATTGTTAAAAACATATGCAGATGATTAGCATACACACTTTGGTCAAAACAACATCTACATCAAGAATCAGTTCAGCAAAGACATATTCCAAAAATCTGCCGACAATACTGGAGACTTCTTCAATGCTATTATTAAATATTGGTCCAGCAGCATTGGTCCAAGCGCGGGTCGATATAGTTTGGAACAAAGTAGTCTGTCTATCAGGACAAGAGAATAAGACCATATAAATTCATGGTGCAAATGAATTATATACACTGATTCTCTTACTCTGATAGACAGACTTTTGCTTTAAAATAGATAAGGTCTAGGTACTATTGCAACTAATTATAGAGATCTTTGAGACTTTCAATTGTATAGGATTGAAACTATGAACCCAAATATAATTATTAATAATAAATTCAAATTGAGTTGTTTTATATACCAATCTGGTAGATAATATAAAGATGCTGGAAGAAATATGTAGAACAGCGTATATTCCACATGGGCAACCAATATCACAACGCCAATTTTAAAATAATACAAGCACAATAATAAAATGCAGACAATTATTTTTATTATTAATGTTATTGATTCAATTTGCTTCAGCAGATAAAGTTTCAGATATAAATTTTGCAATTCAGTTGTACTTAATATAAAAGTATTTGGTAAATAGTTTAGACGGTAGAGCTCTGCAATATACATGCATCAAACAGTGTGTTTTGGATTTTCATACCACTATTTTGTTGATATATTTTTCAATATAAAATAAATAAAAGAAAATGTACGAAAATGAAATCATGGTTCCACATACAATTAATTTGTTCAACATATGAAAAACTACATAATATGTATATAGTTATCAAATAAAACAAATAGAACGTATTATCTACAATAATATAATAATAAGTCTTAGCAACTTAGATAAATCAGCTATAAAAGCATTTACTGACTATTAGCGGTTATAAACGGTTTTAAAATAATTTAACTGTTTTAATATTTTTAATATTTATTGGTAGTAAATTAAAAATAAAAATTATTGATTAATTGATATTTAGATTTGCTTACCAATACATAATTATAATTTTAATGTTTTTCCAATTTAGCATTTTTCTAGCATTTTATAACAAAAGTAAAAAAACTTAAAACCTTCTATGGCTCTTGACAAAAATATAAATATTTCCTTTTAATTATTATTCTCTAATTATATGGATTATACATCTAATTGATATTATAGATCTTTCTGGTTGATCGTTTATAAAAGTCTGGTTAATATAATATATTAATAGGAAACCGTTAATGGTCATGGCCCCCATTAATACATGCATAATACAAACATGGATATTAAAAATATTGTTGCATTGCACGGTAACAAGTTGTATATTAATGTCAATATAACTTACAATAGTTCAAAAAAGTTTCTCTCAAATTACTTTTCTAACTTAGACGTTTTTTAAAATAAACTGAGTATTAACCTATAGATCATGGTATGTTACATGGCCAGAGACGTTTTGTAAAAATTATAAAATTAATTTCCTATTATTTTATATTACTAAAATAGAACATTAAAAATGTTACTTATTATATCATTACAATTTAGTAAATCATTTCTGTCGTTATTATACCTACAAAAGAATTTACTGTACAAGAAGTACTTTTTATTGGAGAATTATTTTCAAACCCCTTTTCCGCATTAATATACTAATTTAACTAGTTCAACAAAAATGAATTATTCTAATAAAAATATAATACATACTACAATATACTGTTCAAACACATCACATAGTTAAATAATAATTTTATTTATGAATGTGATTAAATTTGTAATTTAGTACTCTGTCATTAAACTAAACTATAGCAATCGTTTATTTATAATGTATAATATTATGTAGTACAGGGGCAAGGTTGCACTGATTAATCCGTAGTAATTTAAAACAGTCTCATTATTGATGATGGAACCTCGTTAAATGATATAATTTATTAATCAATGCTTCGGGTGATATTTGAAATTGTAATTTTTTCTTTATTATTTATTGCCTTGACACTATATTTTCTAAAACTAGAATTATATGTTTACCATTAAATTAATTACAAATTTATTGCTCTCTTTATTTACAAAAAATCAATGACGGAATTTCCAAATAATTAATTATTTCTATATTTATAAATAAATAAATTGATACAAAAACGCGCTTTATAAAATTAATATTATGTTGTATTATGTACAAAGGTAACATTAATAATTATTAATATTATCGAGGCGTACTTATAGACATTTAAAATCAATATTCTAAATTAAGTTAGGTATCAATGGTAGAAATAGTTTTTTATGCGATTATGTCATAAATAATAGACATTTTAGTTTTTAATTTATATACGTAAAATTGATCTTAATAACATAGCGTTCCATTTATTGCGGTTATTAGGCAATGGACTTTTTGTATTTGTTCAAAAAATTAATTTCGGGACATGATGATCATAAGGTATAAGACAGGTCACTATCAACAAAGATAATTATGATAAATTGAAAAATATTAATAACAATTATTATTGTTTTATTTAAGATTTCTGAGGATGATTGACGATCCAAACAAAACGTATACAAAATAAGTTAAGAATAAAGAATAAAAACCTGTACTAATAATAATGGATCAATCATTATTAATATAAAATTAATAATAATATTTATTAATAATTATTATTAATAATTTCGTTCCCTAACAAAAAACATTGCTTAAGATTATGATTGACAGCTAATTTATGAAATTTCTGAAATTTATTTCTATATTTTATTGATTTATTTTACTATGTTTTGGTTTATATAATCTTTTTAATTGCATTATGTATGCTACACGGTTAAAACGTACGGATTCATGTTGCACTCGTCTTTAACTCTTCCAGCTACTGCATTAATCATTTATCCCAAATATAGCATTTTTGATAGTTGTAACATAAACAACAATTTTATGCAATTATGCCATAAGAAACGATTGTTTGTGCTTTTATTTAAAGACGTAACATTTATCTTTAAGTCCTACCATTACATTAATGTATTATAATGGCATGGACATTTAATGTACTAATTAACTTATAATGAAAAAAACAGTTTTTTTTTAAAACCCTTTAATTATTTTATTGCATCAGGTTACCAAGGAAATATTTTTAAAAATAACTCATTAAATGCCATAAATTTGTTTAAATAATATAATAAGTTAAATTACATTAACTTCTTTCAAACTATTTATTTAGTAACATTTATACGCATTTTGCACGTATAACACTATTTTTTTGCAATTTTTCAGTAAATTCTGCAATTTTCTGATAATTAATATTTTTGCACGGACGTTCTTGCAATCTTGTCAAGTTTTATGTGTTCTTTATTTTGCATTAATAAAGACACATAAACAAACTTATGAAAAGGGTAGTGAATGCTATCAATCCCATTGTTGGCAATCATAAAATTATTAAATATAGGTGATTTTGACAACGACATACCGGGAGAAATAGAATCAGTTGCTGTCTACAAACCCAAAACATTTATGTGAATTTATATTCTAGAAATTTTACGAATGGTATACTTGCTTATTTTGAAAAGGACATAGATATTTGTAAATTCACTAATGTAATAGCCTTTTTGAAATGAAAGTCAGAAGATTATAAACCTACAATATTATTATTATTATCCTAAAATTTCTATAAAAAATCAAATTATTGTATTTTTGAAGAAAGCGAATGAAAAATATCTACTAGTGGTAAAAGGTAAGGAAAAAATATACTAACATGTTTTCAATTATACTTAATTTTTTTATTATATTTTTTACGTGGCTTTATTAATGGGTATCTTTGGTGCATGTTGCCGAGATGAATTTATTAAGATGACTATATCAAATATTGGAGGATGCATAAAAGTTTCTTTGCCAGATAGTAAAACAAAAATTTTAAAGCCGTTTGTTGTAACAGAGGGAAATATCGAAGGTGTCAACTTGCTTAATTGAAATAGTTAGGAAATATATAAACCTACGGAAAAAATCTACTAACTGCATTTTTGTTGCGTTACGAAAAGGAAATTGCCCAACCAGTAGGAATGAATACAACGGGAAGCTTTCCAAAAATAATTATTGAATTTCTTTCTTTACTTAATAGTGATCAGTATATTGGTCACGTTATTAGAAGATCAGCTTCTTTGCTAGTTAATTCCGTGGTAGATAAATCCATTCTCAAGCGCCATGGAGGATGGAAATCTAGCGGCGTTGCTGAAGGTTGTGTGGAGAACTCACTTGAAAATAAAAATTAAATTTCGGCAAACATTTTAAGAAAACGAGCGATTTTTTTTAAATTAACAATAAATAGGTAAAATGTTGAAAACCCTGAAAACTGTCAATTTTTATTTTGGATACTGTTGACATGTGTTTTCACTTTACCTTCCAAGAAGCACTTTTTATAGTTAAAATCTAACCTAACCTTCTGACAGTTCATTTGAAATGTCTTTATATAGTTCATTTGTGTACATTTATTTTTTTTATTTCTTAATAAAAAAAAATATATTTTTTTAGTGTCTACTCTGATAGTCAACAGTAATTAAAAAAATCCTCTTTAAAATAAATTTGTCTGTTTTAGGATTTTTAATTGATTTGCCTATTTTATATTAGTTTCTGAAAAAAATATAGTAATAATAAGTAATAATAAATGCTCAGCTAAATTGTTTTAAAATGACTGCCATAAAGTTATACTATTAAAATTTATATTATTTAAAATTTCTAAAAGGTGTTGGAGGGGAGGTCTAACCTAAGTCAACATTAGGCCAAAATAATCATACATTCAAAAGAAAAACTGGTGTTTTTGGAATAGTTAATTATTTTGTCTATTTCATATCAATTTGAAAAATAAATTCAGTAAATTTTTTTTTGTAATTAAAATTTGCAAAATTGAATTATTGACAAAAGACTTTTCAACACACATGACTTACAAGTGAGTCATTTCATTTAAAATTAGTAAAAGATGATTGCTGAAGGAAAGGGTGAAGTTGACACAAAAGTCAAAAGATGTGCTCTTTAAAACAAAAAATGATGTATGGTTGGAGTTTTATGTTTTATCTTAATTTTCTATGATTTTCACAGTGGATACTGAAAAAAAACAGTGTATAATGGAATTACATTAAATATTATTACTAATAAAAATTGTATTTATAAAAGCACTTGCTTTAAGCAGCTATTATTATTAAAATACAATTTATTATTTTGGTTGATAATATAGTGTTTATTACAAACATATATCTTGATTTATGTTTCAGATAAAATTGTATTTATTTATGACAAAATGATGCGTGCATTTATTGATCTCTTATGGTTTATGATCTAGAAATAACCTCCGGTTTATGTTTATTGATACCTTGATGATAATCCATCATCATGGACAATTGAGCCTCGTTAATAAGAGCCAGTAAAACTACCGCAAGTTCATATCTTAGGGTAATTACGTAGTGTAAACACTCTCTAAAGAGCATTCTTGTATAGTGTTCACATTACGCGTTTTATTTGCAACTTGCAAGTTTTGCTAACTTGTGTCATATTTAAATTTATTTTGTTATAGAAAATGTATGAAAAGTCAGAGCTGTAACTTCTTTATTTATTGTACAATGTTTTAAAGAAAAAACAGTTTTTCATGACATTATAAAAACTGTATTTTACTTTGAAATAAATATTTGAATTGTCATAACAACGTATGAGCATTTTTCAACTGTTTTTTGAATGACTTTGTATATTTTGTGTCATAATTCTTTAAAGTACAGTTTAATTTTTATTGTAATTGTTGTTTGTAAAGGTTTAATTGCCCGTAAATTACCTCTACTTGTTTGTATTATATTTTTGTTATTGTAATTAACATACATTGATATTTATTTATAGGTATTATGCAAAATTAAATATTAAAGTATAAAATTTACTAAAATAAAAATTGTAATAGATCAAATCTGACTTTTCATATTATAGAATGCTAAATTGTTTAGCAGTTAATCGAGATTTTAGCTTTAACGGAAATTTTTTTACACCACTTAAAAAAACTTATGAATCAATAGATTATTTTGCAAAATTTTTTTTATTGAAGTATTCATACACATTATTTTAATATTGCAGAAACCATCAAGTTACTAACTTGAGGAGTGTCTTGGATAAAAATAAGTAACCAATAAAACTGGTCTTGGAAAATTTGTGATTAAACGGTTGTTGAGTCAAGGTAGAATATTGAAAGACCTGAAGAAGGATAGCAAGGTGTACCTTGTGGCCAAAATGCTGATAATGGTCACAGGTTTTCTGGTATCAAACAATTAGAAATGGATTTTTAATACCATTATTATAACAATAAAATACGACTAAATACTTGCATTTAAAAATAATCTTGTTTTTTTTAGTGTTTTTTAGAGCGAGCCATAGTGCTGAACGGTCATTTTTACAAATTATTTTTGTAATTCAAAATGCAAGCATTGTACTAGAAACTCAGCAAGAGGTCCAGCTCTTATTGTAAAGCATAAAGGAACCTACAAATTTGTCAAAATCATAGTGAGTGGTAGATGAACGGAGGCGTGTACTCTTATCAAGGATTCTATATCTGCCCCTTTAAACATGATTTTTCCGTACATATTTGGAAAAACCAGCTGAACACTTTTCTGAGTGTACATTTCAGGCGGTAAACTTTATGTGTGGCGGCTCTTTAATGATTGGGTTAGGTATCATTTTAGACGGGAAGATTGAAGTTTTTACATTTCTCAGATATGTTTACTCAACGATAAAGCGATGAAGTTTTATAGTCTATTATTTTTTCACAAGCGTTTGCTTATTAAATGATTTGTTGCAACTTTCAAACAACAAGTAATAATTTATTTAGATGAGGTACAGCTACAATACATCGCAAAAACAAAAATCACGTTTTTTTAATATTATTAAAAAATCTATTAAATGATATTAAACTCGATTTTCTTACTTCGCCACTAGTGGGTGAATTGGAAGTAGTATTGGAATCTTAGATAGGACTAAATATTGAAATAATTTAATTTTTATTTTTGCAATTTGATATGTATTTCTCGAGATATTTGACACATCGGATACCTGGACACGCTGTATATAAATACTGCAGGTGCAGTTAACATTTTTAAACAAGGGATGGTAGCTTTTGATCGAATTTACTCCTGCAAATAACTCGAATTGTACGCTTTTGTAATATTAATACCTTGTCGAGGTGTGAGGTGACTCCCCAGCATTTAATGCAATGAACTAGTCGGGAATAAAACAAAGAATAGTACACTGTCAACACAGCCTCGTTGTTATTTGTTGTGGATTTCACTCTTTTGATTTCATAGATTGCTGAAAATAATTTGTCGTTTAGTTCTTCAATACGAGGTAGCCAAGTTAGTTTTGTATGTAACACAACACCTTTTTTCAGTTTTTGGTGTCTCTCTCTCTGATGCCGTGAAAAAATGTTAATATGTTGATTTAAATGTAGTTGACATCCTTCAATTTAATTCCATATACATGGTGTTTTTCTAATCATGCACTATAGCGATTTCATAGTAAAATTTTCATTGGCTGTTAATGCTTTTTCTAAAGCGAATTCTCGTTTTTTTGCTACAATGTAAGTTTACGTTGTCTTTAATAATTTTGAATAGTTTTTATTCATGTTTCATTAACCCATTCGGAACAGGAGCGTTAGCAATGTTTGAACATAGTGAACTGCGGACTACGCGCAGACTCCGGTCGTGTCTAGCTAGCTAGCGCCAATATATTTATTAGAAAAGGGCGTTACTTTTATTTAATATTATTGAAAATGAAAGCATTCTTATTGTCAAACAGGAAGAATATAATTTATTATTTTTATTAAACAGTAGATCTTTGACAATTTAAAGTAGCTTTTATAATAAGTAAATCTGAATTTAATATTTAATCATTCTATTTATCATTTTGGGCTATTTAAATAAACAACAAGAAGTTGTAACTTAAATCCGTTAGACTATTTTTTTATAATATTAGAAACAGGCCGCGAGATTTACTATAACTAAGCGACTAAATAATTGAATTATCTAATGGAATAACTGTTAAACAATTACAAAAAAGTAAAAAATCATTTTCATGGCAGGCTACCTTATTGTTTAGCTTCTTAACGCAAACAATTTGAAAATTTAAATTATGAAAGGTCTATTTTTATTTTTTTAAATGTGTTTTCTGCGTTTGCTAAATTTGTCATTTACCTTTCTCGATAAAACTTAGTTTTAATAATAATAAATACTAAAGACAAAAATTATTTTAATGAATAGATTGGCGTTTGCCAGCACAATACAACCGGAGTCCGCAGTCCGCAGTTCACTATGTTCGGCATTACCGCTCCCGAATGTCCCGAATGGATTGAAAATATATGCGCAAAAAGTATTGAAAATTGTCAACGACAATGAAAACTTACAGTGTACCAAAAATTATGCAAAAATTTGCTCTAGAAAAACAATTAACAGTCAATTAAATTTTTACTATGTAAATCCCAATTTATATTATATTTTACAAAAATATTAATAGTAAAATTTAATGGTTATAAATAAAAATGTTTTGCTTGTTCTTTGTGCCATCAAAAAAATATATATATATATATATATATATATGAGTTTTTTATATTTACACTTTATTACAAGTGAACCATTTTATAATTTTTTTAAATTTTTAGAAAAAACATTATATTGTTACCTTTTCTGATCGTTTGTAAATCTGAGTACATCATTATTGACATGATCTAGAGCTAGCGTTGTCATCAGTATATAGCAGTGTTTCCCAACCGTGTGCCGCGGCTGTATTAACCCACCGCTCTGATATGTTTTTAAATTATTGTTTTTATAACTATTAATTGTGTTTTTGTATATTTTATTACCTTTTAGAATGAAAGAAATGTGATCCATTATAATTTAAAACTCAATAATTTGTATATTCCATAAATTCTGGTGTGCCCCACAAAATTTTGTATTTATAAAGTGTGTTGCGTACAAAAAAGTTTTAGAAATACTTGGAAATATAGTATAGCAAATGTATCAAAGATACGTAATGGTAAATTATTTATGAAAAACGAAACGAAACAATAAATAAGAGACAAAGATAGATGCTTCTGCATTTCTAATTTCTTTTTCTTTGCTGTAGTTATTATTCTAATATACTCTTTGTTTTCTGTTTTTAAGGTAAGAGCAAATCAGGTTTAGTGCAACTCCGTGGATTCTATAATGTTTCAGCTTTTTAAGCAACATTCTATGTGACATTTCATCAAAGGCTTTATGGTTCTCAAATGCCAATGTGATGTGTGTATGGCACGTCTGGTGTTTCAGATTTTCCCAAAACCAAACTATTGTTTCGATAAATATTTATTATGTGTAAAGAAGTTGTTAACTTTTTCTGACATAACATACTCTAGTGTTTTTGAGAATGTTTTTTATAAGTCTATAGTTTGTTGGACTAGAAAGGCACTTGTGTACTGATATTAGTTTACCTACTTTCATTTTATCTAGCAGTACACCCGTTGAGAATGATTTATAATGTGTGACATTGGGCTAGAAATTAGCTTTTTTACAACTAATTAGTCCTGTACTGATGTTGTAAATATCTTAAGTATTTTTGCTTTTCATTTTATTTATGCACTTTTTAATTTATTCGGAAGTTGTTGCATGGAAGAAAAATGAAATCCCAGTAACTTAAACATTTTTTAGAAAATTTTAGGTTTTTGCGTAGAAACGCGTAAAGATTGGTCGATATCATCTGTAATTGTTGAAAAAAAAAGAATTAAACTCTTTGCCGTACATTAGATGCATTGTTAAAACCCGCGAAATACACAAATATAATTAAAAATTATATAGAATTGAGGCAAGCAAAGTGTGGCGAACAGACCAACCGATTTTCATACTATCCTCCACCAACACATGCCAACAATGTACTACTCTTATTGAATTTAAAATGATTCTTTTCAAATGAAGAACTGATGGCTGATATATATTGTAGGGATCAGAATTAAAAAGATCATATTACTAAAAATTTATCTAATGCGAGTATGTGCATACTTCTGCGCCAAGGAAAACAATTACTAGAAAATAGTCTGCTAACAAGTATTGCTAAGGTAGTGTTTTATTTTGTCCCAATACATAGTTGTTATGACTCGTTTACTATTAAGAGTAGCAATTATTTAATATTTATTATTTATGTGCTTTTAGATTTACCATCTGTGATTTCACAAATCATTCCGCGTTAGAACACAATGAAATGTACAATTCCAATGTTGAATTGTTATTTTGCAATAGTTATCTATTTAAGTCCTATAACACTCAATACTTTAAAGTTTCTTTTGTTTATATTAACCGTGTGACTACATTGCCAGAAAAACAATCGAGTTTCCAAACTCTATTTAGCGGTGCATCTTTTGGATCTGATTAGCAATTGACTCAGGGCAATTGTTTACATGGTATTTGCTAATATTGATTACAAAATGTTTGTGTGTACTATACTAAAATAATTTCAGTTTGATCCCATATTTATTTGCCTCGTCAAAGCATATATTTAAAATCGATCTGAGGAAGTTGAAATTGATAGAGCTCAGTCATGTATTTGAATGCTATTTGAAATGCTTTTCAAGGGTTAATACGACGTACTTTGCTTCAATATTTTTTATATTGCTACTATAGTGTTAATAGTGTTTTGTACAAATGTGGATATCTTAGTAATACTCAACTCGGGCCGGGTTACTTTTTAGATGACAATAATTTGTGAAACTTTTCTACTGATTTAGCATTTACTGAAATCATTTTGAGTTATATTTGACAGAATTTCTAAACTAAAAAGTAGCTAACTTAATTTTATACTAATTAAACTATGTTAATAAACTTTAATCAGAAATAGTTAAAAGTTTTAATATTTATTGAAAATCTAAATAAAATAAAAGTTTTTTTTATATTTTGCTGATATCTTACAAATAAAAATGAGACAAAGTTAATACATTTCAAATAAAAAAACAATAAAAAACTTATCGATGTTAGCAAACATCCGTTGAGATTTTGCAATCATTTGTAAATTATTGAGCGCAAATCTTGTTCACATTTTCTCATTTTACAAAATTAATTAGAATTTTATACCGCCAAAATGACAAATAAAGTTGGTGATACTTCTGAACGTCTTATTTTTGAAATGGTGTTTTTATCAAATTCGATAAAAATATGTAATTTTGTATAAACATTTTACTGTGCAATTTTTTCATCACTCGTGTACGTTAATATTTGAAAATAATTTGATTTAAATGATTAAAATATAAAAAATCTTCCCTGGTTATAAACAAAAAAGTTAGCAGCTATGCAGATCTCAGATACCGCATCAAAATAAAAGGAATTTTTAATTTAATAAAATATAAAAAAATGAAATTGTTTATTATATAAAAATATAATTAGTAGTTAATCTAAAATTTATATATTATAAACCCAAGATGAAAACTTGTATAATTGTATACAGGCGGACATTGCCTAAATTACCAGTTTTGCCGCTAAAATATATGTCGCCATTTGCATGATAGCGCGTTAGATAATACCTATTGAAACTTTGATTTTCAATTTAATAGCATTATTGATTGATGCATATTTCACTACGGATGTTAAGTAGATGTAAATGGGCTATATTATTAGTGTGTATGTTTAGTATGTTCTGTAAACAAATAATCAATTTACCTATGCACGTATACTATATATATATATATATATATATAAATATTTGCTTGACTTTAGTCAAAATATCCTGTTTTAATCCTCACATATGCAGGAGTGATTTGAATTATCTGAAGAATTCAATTGGGAATAAGCGGATTCGAATTTTCTGTTTATATATTTTGGTCCTGGGGATACATTTTTATTCCTTTGTGAACCTTTTTTGTAGCAAAGCAACAAAGCTTTAACATATGAAATTTGATTTAGCGACTTTTATATTATAAATTCTGTATTTCTTATTGCTATTTTCTAAGTTATACAAAATTATTACATTTGTTTCAACAAAACAGTATAACATAACAAAATTTTAAATCTTTAGTTGATTTATAACTTGAGGTGGATTCTTAAAGAATCATACTCAAAAGTTATAAACAGAGAACGTCTATGTCTTTTTAAGTGAACGCTTTTATATTGAGGTGTGGGTCCGAAATAGCGAAGAGGTTAAAAATGCATGCGTTGGCTTGTGTTTCCGCAGGGTGTAGTGTAATTGGTGGCAAGGTGACTGTACATAAATAGGAGGGATAAAAAATATGATACTGACTGACTGAATGTAATAAAGATTTTACTTCTGTGTGTGTTCCAACCACACTCACTTTTTACTTTTCCCCCCCCTATATACTGAAAAGTATTGGATTCATACCAAAAATTTGAAATTGAAATTTCAACGGAAATATACATTTTGGACGTCCCTAAGTCCAAAAATGTGATTTTTAGAAAAATGTATGTATGTGTGTGTTTGTGTCAGACAATTTTTAAGATAGCGTTCTGAAATTTGGGGAATATGTTAGAAGAACGCTCTAGTTGTGCCGCCCAAAAATTTGTTTCTATTGGTTAAGTTGGCAACACGTAGTGGTAAATTTTTCTTCA
>JARJEC010156422.1:0-17739 GCA_030264575.1 Tachinus sp. AB-2021 | reverse complement strand
AATGTTTGCTTTTTTAAGTATATTGCGGTAGGTTACTGCTCGCAGTCTTTTAAAAACAATAATGTTTTCTTGCGTAAACATTTTTTGAAATCGATTCCTTGTAGTTTTTTCTCTTCTACCTTCTACCTTCTACCTTTACTTCCTTGTTCCACTATAGGACGGAGGGATCGGTCAGCCTACTGCTGCGTTTAAGGACAAAGACATTTACCGCACGATAACGCACGATATAAAATCGTTTAAAGTGCATTTAATAATATTGGTGAGACCAAATTGGTTTGAAAATCTTGCCAGTCTGTACGGTTGAGACACTATCTCCAGGTGATGTAATATCTGGCCCATCTGATGATGGTCTTGTCAGCAATCAGAAAATAATTGTTGCGTTAAAGGTTTGTCGTCTAAACATGCCACGAGAGAGTTCATTAATTTTTTTGGCAAATCAACCTAAAAGATTAACGATTGAACTGTACCCACTTGCGTACACTGACTTTCGATCGGTATTGAGGTAAAAGTAAAATCATCGTTTGTTGTGCTGTGATATCAAAGATAGTCATTAAATTTTCTGGAAATTATTGAAATAACTTACATGGTCGGGCGCGCTAACGGAACGGGGTTCCCAAAAGTGCTGCGTTTACCACTTCAATAACAACTGACAAAAAACACACACAGAAGGATTGATATTGAAAATATAGTCTTTTGAGCATACTAAACGGTCAATGACATTGAACAAATAATATTTATGCAATTTGCAAGTTAGTAAAACGGCGGTACTGTATTCTTTAGCGCGCCCGACGGAAGGTTAATAAAAATGAAACAAATAAAAAATAATAATTTACATAATCAAAAAATATTCATTAGGAATGCGGAAAACAAAGCAATGCGAATTTGTTTGGAACGAAATTCATTAAAAATGAAATTGAAATTTCAAATAATTAAAATAATAAAGCCGAGAAGATAATAAATATTTTGGATGCTTTAATGTGTACATTATTTAAAATATGCAGCCTGATAACAATTTCTTAACGAAGTATAAGTTGTCTCGCCTTTAACCTTTGAATCTCAAGTGACTTGTTGATAAATAATTTTAATAATGCGAGTTTAATTTATTTTACAAACCTTTCCAGTCGCATTTTAAATATGTAATTAAACTTCATCATCTTTTAACAAAGAATACATTTTATAAAGCAAATTAAATGTATTTATTCAAGTTTATATATAATTTCTTAAATTATTCCATATACAATATTATAATTACTTTCATTTATAACAATTTTGTGTTTTGTTTGAGTATTTTTAGCTATATTTAAGCCATTATCGGAGTAGAGTATACAAAGCTCATTTTTTAAAAATTATAATTAATTCTGTGACTAAAATATAAAAAATATTAGCCATGTAAACTGCAAAAAAGTGACACCTCCTCGTTGAACCAGTTAAACCTGTTATGTATAATTTAATATATTTGATTTGTTTAGTGGTTGCGAACAATAAAATAGTTGTGACGGTGTTAAATCAATTTAACACCTAGTAACGTAAAAATACTAATTTGCATAGTTTCAATAAATGGCATTTACAAATGAGTAAAATAATTAATATTATTTTAATTACAGCCATTACTGAGATTACATTTCCATGTGGAATTCATTATTCCAACCAATGAATTATTACTGTTAAATTCCCAGAAGTAACATGCATAAAAGACAATTACTTTTAATAGCATTTTAAATAGAATTGCTTAAATTTGATTAAAATAGTATCGAGTTAATTAATAATTTAATGCAAATGAACTCCAGACAGAATTAAGTCGAGACTTATCGATATTCTATCGCGACCTAGCCAAGGAATTTATTGAACTATATTCTCAGAAATACAGAGAAAAAAAACATGTTTTTCTACGTCTCCATTCAGAATTTATTTGCGCGCCTGACTAATCGCCAATTAACTTTTTCCATGCTGTTTAGCGGGTGATGTGGGATTAAAAATTAAGCGAATTGTTTCGGAATTGCTTTATAATTCGGATTATTGTCCATTGAAATAATGGAAAGGATCAAAAGGCAAATTATTTTTTTTTGTCAGTCGCGGTTTCTGCGCGCAAGAAAAATTTAATTAGGATGATATCACGTCACTAGATTTTAATTTACTTTGGCGGAGCGAGTCAGGCGTGGTGGTGCCCTTTGTAATTTAAACCTCGCTGATCAAAGAATCGCCCTCCGATACATTTCTAGGTTATATGTTTATTTTTAAATAACATCGATTTTGAATGCGTTCGGAATATTTTATTTTTGAAATTCATTTCGTTTTTTTTTGCTGCGCCGTTAAAATGGCAATTTATTAGGAAGCTTGAATGTATGTAAAGAGGGACGCTTTGGAGTAAACTTATATATTGATTGGGATCGTATAGCTATTTTGGAGGAAATTGTTGAATTTCCCCAGAGACCTCATAACGCTAATACCCACATAAATCGGTTTATGGCTTTATCTTAAATATAAATTAATCCGTAATAAAATACAGATATACGCTTGAAAATGTTTCAAGATATTTATTATTACATTTAGGAGCGTTTCAATTTATGAAGGGGATGCAGCCAGTAGTCCGTGCTATATAAAAATATATTAAAAATGAAATAATAAAGCAACAATTGCCTAATAAATTTTTCTTCCAGACTTCCCAGCACTCACGTTTATTTGATTCTTTTTTGTTTAAATAACTTTTAATTTTTGAGCCAAAAACAAACAAATATCTCAAATTCAAAAATAATTAATTTTATTTGAACGAAGTTTGTGTTAAAAGAGGAACATATTTGTTTCATCCCAATTGTTGTTATTTATTTAAATATTTTCAAAGACATGAGACATTTACATCATTGTTTAAAAGGTTTGTTTCTACAAAAACTCATTAATTACTTATCAAAAACCGGTTTGTTAAATGTTTGTTGGGACAATATTCTCAATTGAGTACTCATTCCATAAATTGTGTTACAAGTTTGTTCAAATCGAGCTCTTGACTTATCTGGTAATAGTGATGCCCAAGTCAAGTATCTTCTTCAACGTTCAAGCAAAATCGCTCATTTTATCTACTAAAACTTTCGAAGAGCCATTGATTTTATTTTACTATCAATATTTGTATACAAAATAAACACCACTTTTTCCCAGCTATTGCAGTAAGCTAAAATTACTAGTTAACAATTTCAAACAATCGTGGCTATTGTGATTAAACTAAAATCACTAATATTATCAACTTCAAACAGACAGTGACGGTTATATTTCTTTGTATTTACACACTCAATAACGTTGTTCATGTTTGCGTTGTATTCACATTTCACAGTTTATTCAGTATTACACCTTTTTTTATTGATATTTTAAGATATCAGATTTGCTTATTTATAAAAAACTGGGTCCATAATTTAATCTGGTTTTACACCAGAGTAAATTGATACAACACTTATGTGATAAAATTGAATATTAAAAAATGAAATGGAAACTAAACAAATAACTTTTGACAGATCAATAATGAAAACTAAAACATTATATTTGTTACTAACGATAACACGTGCACAAACATAAACACTTACAAAATGCAGTTAGTTTTAAAAAAGTGATAATTTTCCATGGGGATCTTCGGAAGCTAACCCTTCTGTGGTTTATCTCCGATATTAATTGAACATAATCTCATTAATGAGAAACATTCAATTTAGAGAGAAGGTAATGAAGACAGACCTAATTTCACAACGCCATTCAATAGTTAATAATTCTATTCAGTTATTACAATGTCAATTTATGCTGAAACTGATAATATAGTAATAATTAGTTTCGGAATTATAATGTCAATTATATTATATTCATATACTATTGTCTGCTACAATTACTACGCTGTACGTACAGTTGACAACAGTTAAGCATAAAATTTAATTAACAATTTTTTGTAATTTTTTTAAATACATTTTTTTATCATTTCTACTGTGGGCATACAAACAATAGCTTTTAATTAATTTTAATTAAATTATATTAAGTTTTTGTGTTAATTGCTGTAAAGAACAAAACATAATTATTTGTTTAACAATAATTATAGCCAATCTTAATGTTTTTAACATACAACATTTTAAAAGTATATTTGGATAATACACAATCAAAGTTTTTATGCAATTTTCTCAACATTTGCAGCATTTATATTTCTTAACATCTTTCAAAATCAATCTGATATTTGTGTCACCGAATTTTTTTCTTATTTTGCAAATTTTCTTCGTTGTTTCTCAAAGTTTTTTGAAATAACACTTTGTAAACATATTATGTTTTTTATTACGGGTTTATAAGATTGCATAATTATTTTAAAATTTTTGTATTTTGTTATTGTTATTTATAATGTGAGCTATTAATAAAATTTGCACAAGAATTGTAATAAAAGTTTTAATTCTGTTGTGTGGTCCAAGCATACTTACATTATTTTTACGAAATAATCTTGTCATTAATTATTGTAAATTTATTTATTTAGTTTTTTAAATAAATTGCGTTGTTTTAGAAAAGAAAAGAAAGGAAGGTTAACATTGATTATTGCAAGATTTTTTTAATTATGTTGTTTTGGAAAAGAAAAGGGAAAGGAAGGTTGACATTGATTATTGCAAGTTTTTTTTATAATAAATTATGTTAGCATTTTTAATACTAAATTTTTATATATAAATATTGCTATATGTTTATAATTCTACAAAACATTATTTTATATTTTCACTGAAGCAAAAATGAAATGCAAATAATAATAAATCACCACTTTACAAATAACAAAAACAAATTGATACAAAACAAAAAACCAAATAAATTGTTCAAATTTAGATTTATGAGCGCAATATTCCACTTTAATCATAAATGTAATGCTTCCAACATATTTTTTTTAAATTAAACCATAAGCAAACAAATATTTTCCACTTAAAATGAAAAATGATACATACACGATACGTAAACATTGACACTCCATAAATTAACTTGTCATTAAATACACCAGTTGGTTTACTAAAATGCAATTTGTAGTCGCAACAAAATAAAATTGGAGCCAATCGCAATAAACGTCACATCAATAAAGTTGCAATTTGTAATTGCGAACAATTTATTTATCCATGCATTTATATTTCACCACATTTCGACAATACAATTTTCGTTTATTGTTCATCATTGTCGATATTAATTAATTTGCCTGTTTAATTATTCAGTTTAATTATAATTTTCTATTGGAATACATTTTATGGCATTAAACGGCATTGCAAATAACTATTTTATTATAATTAACAAGACTTTTAGTTATTGACATTCAGTCAACCCGAACGATAATTAGCGTAATTTCTGAAAAGTGAATAGACTGGATTTGCGTACGTGTGACTGCTTGGACAATTAATTCCCTAAATTTCATCTAGACAGCTTTACAATCAAGGGAATAAATAAACTGAAAAAACTCACTTGAAAATATTGAAATAATTTCTTCATAATATTGAAATATCCCCCGTCATATTTTTTCTATGTTAAATGCAACTTCTAAAATAATTATCAAATATATATATATATATATATATATATATATATATATATATATATAAACATATATAAACAAAAAAAAATATTTTTTAATAAAAATTGTTTAGAAATTACATTGACCTACAGAAAGTGCCTTTTGTTTGTCGTGAAATGTAAGTCAATTCTGATTCTGAAAATTATAGAATTAAAACACCACAAATATAATAAGAAAAGTATTTTATTCAACTTATCTTATTCACAAACCATATATATTTTGACATCTATGTGCCATTATCAATGGCGATTCATGTTAATGACAAATATATATATTTGTCATTAACATGAATGTTTTTTGAATAAGATAAGTTGAGTAATACTTCTCTTATTATATTTATGGAGTTTTAATTTTATAATTTTTAGAATGAATATTGTTGAATTCCACCGTATTCGGAACCTTTCTTAAGTTGAAGCAGATATATGAAGAACATATTTGCTGTTTAGAAATAACTTGCGAATGTTGGAATCAACTTTTAACAAAAAAAAAATATTTTTTTTAAATTTTGTTGGATTTTTATATTTGCAAATGACCCCAATTTTACAAAAACAATTAGAAAATAATAAATATAAATGTTCTTCCATTTGTTTTTATGTAACTTCTTGAAATTTTTGCTGACATTTTTGGAAAATTATCAATATGTGAATCTCGGGCAATATTATATATATTTATTAATAATATCTGTAGAAATAAAACAAAGAAAAGTAAATATAAATATTGTTAAAAATATAAGTCACATATTCAATTTATAATAATATATTATCTTTTACTTATTTGTCCCGTGGGCTTGTTAGTATTAAAAATATAAATACATTCTGATGTGCTTATCTTCTAAACATTTTATTCAGTCAACAAATTTTGTTTATTTATTTAATTACATTAATTAAAATATATGGTATATATTATTTAAGATGTTTTCAGCACCAAAATTTGCTTCATTTTTTAATAAATTATTATTAAATACTTTTAATATAATTTCCGAAAGTTTGCTGACCTTTTCGGTATCCCATTAAAAAATTTAATTAAAAACCACGCTTATAATAAAAAATATTCTAAAGCAAATATTTAAATTGAAATAATTTAAGTCGCTTTCCGAATGTCAAAAGTTTAAATTGAATTAATTTTCAAAATAAATATTTTGTTAAAATATAGAGAGTAAAGTTGTATATTATGATATTTTGTTTGGGTTGGGCCGTTGCGGCCGTTTTATGCTAGCTATTTATGATCTTTCATTTTATTGTTTCAAAGTTTATAGTCATTTTCACGAGAGCTGCAACGTTTAAATTTTCATTGAATCGTTTATTAAAAAAATTGGTTTTTTAGGATATAAATTATTTTATGAAAAAATCAAAGTGGGAGTTTTATATCAACAGATTAATCCTATCCATATTCTGTAACTATTAGAAGCGATTACAAAGTATAAAATATTTCACTTGCTCAACAACATTTTGTTGGGATCAACATTTTAAATTAAATTAATAATTATATATATATATATATATATATATTATAATGATAACAAATGATAATTTTAATAATTGAAGACAATCTTAATTTATTGAGTAATACAAATTAAAACTCAAACGTTAACATAGTCTGAACTTTTTAATTGATTTTTGCACGTTTATTGGAAACTCCAGTATAGACAGAATAAAGATATATAAAGATTAAAACATGTTAATAACTTATTTTACAACTTATTTTAGTTAGACGAGATGCTCTTTATCAGTATTACGCCAAACTGGCCGCACAGAAATTACTAAAATTTCCATAGTTTTTACTCATCAATATTGTATATAGTATATTAATACTCAAAATTTAATGCACCAATTGAAAGTTATAATTTATTGTACATACTCCATGACTT
The DNA here is from genome assembly GCA_030264575.1 of Tachinus sp. AB-2021. Taxonomy (NCBI): domain Eukaryota; kingdom Metazoa; phylum Arthropoda; class Insecta; order Coleoptera; family Staphylinidae; genus Tachinus; species Tachinus sp. AB-2021. The sequence goes on along the minus strand of JARJEC010156422.1, from coordinate 10,327 downwards.
CTAGTAAATGTTGGACGAGATGCTCTTTATCAATATTATACCGAATTGGCCGTATGCAAATTTATAAAATTTATATAGTTTTTACCCATCATATTAAAGTATGTTAATACCAAATTTGATGAAAATTCAATGTACCAATTGAGAGTTATGCTTTATTGTACATACTCCATGTTTTCTAGTTAATGTTATTCGAGATGAGCTTTATCAATATTATACCGAATTGTGCGTATGGAAATTAATCAATAAAATTTGTATGGTATTTACTTATTTTCAGTACAATGAATAATATTCAAAACATGTTATAATAGATAAGATATAAATCAAATATTGTTTGACATAATTCTATGAGCCGTGTAAAAAAATCCTCTTTCTATCTATTGAAAGACGTTGAATATTTTCTGTTTTAATAAATAAGAAACAATTTTGCATTTTTGGTATACAATATTTACATTTAAAAAAATATTTAAATAAAAGATTGATTTTATTAATGCACTTTTTTACAATGTTACTAACAAATGTACGATTCAAATGGTTCATGTTTAAAGAAAATAAATAACTTTGTTTTCTCTGCTATAATACACATATAATAATATTGGTAAAAGTACCGATTGAAAAACTAGCAACTTACGGAAGTCTTTGCAACTTTCCGAGAATATTGCCAAAAAAGATTGTTTTATTGCGTAACAATAGTTGAAACTAAAATACAATAATTATAAGCCAGTAATAGAATTAACTTTTTGAAAAACTGAAGTATACAACTAAAACTTAAACATGTGTTTATTATCAATTAATAGAAACAAAGTTTTGTTATGATAAAGTAACATAATACATTTTGCCGTACAATGTCATCGCTTCCCCAAATTAATAAACTTACCACACAATTAATTATTAAACTTTGCCGCACAAATTGCCAATACGCAATCGAGAATTGTGAACAAACAAATCTTACATACATAACTTCATTCAAATTAAAAATATTGTTAAGTATCCATCACGAGGCTAATAATATTGTTCATCCTTAAGCTCCATTGTTAGCAAAGTTAACTGCATTCTATTTATATAAACTTTTATAATTTAGTTCGCAAGGGATGTTATGAAACTTTCTGTCCGACCCTATAATTACTCCAAAAATGTTTTTAAAAGTTTTGGAATTTCATTTGTATCCTTAGAAAGATCGATATAATTATAACAGTTTTATAACAAGTCTGGGATTAATTACTAAAATTATATCTTCTCTTTTAACATTTATTACATCAAACTTATTTAAATATTTTTAAAAGAAAGTGCTGGATGCTTTTAGATAATCATCCGCAGCAGTCCCGCCTCTTTTAATTGTTTGTTGTGAAAAAGGGATTCAATTTGACGAACCTCATTAAAAGCAAGTTTGGTACGTGAATGGAAACAGATTAAATTACTTCATTTAAAAATGTACGTACAATGTAATTTTAAATTAAAGTCTTTGCCTGAAACATTATTCAATAAAGTAAAACTTTTAATCAATCAATCTTGCAATACATAGAAATTTAATTAAAGAAAAAACATCATCATCATTCTTAAAATGTGACGTATTAATGAAAATGCGTTATGGATCTTGTAAAAAGCTGATCGCATTTCTATATTTTTCAAGTGTAATTGATCTCTGTCGCCGTGCCATTAGAAGCAGGTGTTTTATAAAAAAAGCTTTTTTTGCGAATAATTTATGAGGGAAATTATTAAATGAAGCAAGAAACAACAAATATTTTACCGTTTTATTTTTGTTTAATTGCAAAAGTTGTTAAACAAACAGCATCGATGTAAAATTTCAACCGTGAGCAATGTCAGAATAAATTATTTTAGGCACGATCGGATGAATATTTATTCAGCTGGCATATATAATATCTCCGGAAATAATTTAGATGTTTTTTTTTAAATGCGTTTTGATTGAAATTTATTCAATTTTGTAATCAAATGAAATGATATCGAACAAGACAATTTTTGCAAAATTCTAAGAAAAAATATTTTAAGAAAAAGCTTTTATTTGGTTTTGTTTTAGTAAAAATAAATAAATAAAATATTATTTTGATTAATTAAAAAGCATATTTCACTAATATAAGAAATATTAATGGCCAATTCATTTTGAATAATATATAAAAAATTGGAATGTATTATCAAAGATAAGGATTTGTCTTCTGTGGTATTATCAATATTTTTATTGGAATTACTGTAAGGCGATCGATTTTGCCCAAAGATATAATTAAATTTGAAAGAAGGTCAAACTTCTTCCTTCGGCAAATTTCCCGTTTCAATGCATACATTCTTAGTAACTCTATTGAAAAGTTTTGGAAGTCTAGCATATTTTTATTAAAAAAGAAAAATCCATATTGAGGATTTATTATGTTAGCGGAAATTCTGGGCACAAAAAATATCATGAGCATTCGCAAAACTCGACAAACACATGTAATCTAATCAGCATAATTTGCTCCCATTATATTGGACCTTTTGCATATTAAACGGAGTTAATGTTATCATTAGATGGAATGCAAACATTTATTAAAGTTTATACACCATAACGGTTTTATGATACTATTAATTCTGTGCGATGAAATAAGAGGAATATTTTGTTGTTTTTTTTAAATTAATATACTTTAATTCTTTAACTTCTTTAATTCATTTAACTTTTTTCTAATGTTCTTCTTTTTAATTTGGTGAAAATGATTAATATTCATACTATAAATTAAATATTTTATTTTCACCTTTTTAGATTTAGAAAAAGAAATTGATTCAAAATTTTTATAAAAAGATAAATAAAAAAATTATAAAAAAAATGAAAAAACAAAGTTATTTGTAGTAATATTAGTCTAAACCTATTAAGCAAAAAATGTATGTAAATTTTAATATTACCGTATTTCATCATATTAAAATTTAAAAATAAACATTTTATCATTGAAATATTTTTAGCTCTTAAACAAGCGACCCAGAGGGACGTCTAATATTTCACGAGGTATTTAATTTACAGGTTAATATTTGAACACCGGAGTGTTTTTCCATGTTTTCATTTTGTTCGACAAATTTAAAGCGCATTAAATGGCGAATGTCTTTTAATTAATTATGCGTTGGGTGGATTATTGTTGCCGGGAGGAGAATTTGAATTGTTGCAGGATTTTATTACGAGCGGAATAAATATTTGGTTGAGGAGGTTTTCATGAGGTCAATTTATATTAATAAAGCTCAAATGTTTTACTTCAAACGCATTTGACTACCATGTAAAAATAGTTCAACCAGTTCGGTAATAAAATAATATACCTAAACATTATTTCAGAATATATTCAATTTGTTTTATTTATCTAAATTAATGAGTTAGTAAAATGGAACAAGAAAGTTGATCTTCAACACAATTTATATGGTGGATTTTCCGTCTTCTGAGTTTAATAATAATAATAATATTTATTACACATAAAACGAAATATTACATAAGATATACATAATACAGATTACGTGAAATAAGTCAAGGAAATACAATTTAATTGGGAACGGACTAAATAAAGATCCTGAATCGTTTTTTTGGACTTGTTTGTATAAAATCGGCTGGTTTCAGATTACCGGGCTTATATTTTTGACATTCGGAACAATGTTTTAAGCAGGCAATAACAATAAAATTTCTCATCATTTCTATGCACAGTTCGTTCTATTCCGTAATGTCCTGCGGTTGGCGTGATATATGACAAAAACTGTTGCCATTTATTTTGCATCATCATGTTTGCTTTCAGGATCATAACTATATATTACACATTTGTACATTACATACGTTATGAATGTGCGTCTTCAATAACTGGTTCTTCCTCCAATATGGGCAATTAATGATTCTCTTTTTATCTTCGTTTGTTGTTCAATTCTTTTTCTTGGTGTGTAGACTGCTACTGAAACGTGCTACATTTGTTGGTCTTGATAGTGCATCAGCTAGATAGTTTAAATTTTAAATTTATTAAGCTTTGATGAGCTTAATGGTCGGTGAGGATAGAGAAGGATCTTTCTTCAGTATATGCTCTAAATTTAGACACTGCCCGTAGAATAGCTAGAAACTCCCTTTCCGCAGTGGAGTAATTTCTTTCAACAACGGCAAAGTGTTCATCATATTTCCTGATAATGCCGTTAATTATTTTGGTTTCTTCAGAGATGACAATTTACTAATATATCGATTGTATGTATTTTTTTTAAATATATAATAATTTATTATTGTACTTACTTATTTGTTTTACTGCACCCTTTTGTAGTGGACTTCAGTAGAATCTATTAAACGGTGCCCTTAAAATTTTGTTTTGACTCAAACTGTTATATAATAGCTAAACCACTTGCTGATGTATGGGTGAGCTATTATAGACTACTGGTTTAAATTATTTATTTGTGTAACCCACCCACCCAGCAATATCAAGAAATTTGATATGACATATTTTTTGTGATTAAATTTGTAGAAACATTACAGATACACTTAATGTCCAATTTCTTGATTACGCAATAACTGGGCGGGTGGGTGGGTTACTATAGTATTAACTATTAGCCGTCCGTCCACCCATTTATTAATGATTACACAATAACTTGGAGTAGCGAATGCTAAAACAAACTGGAACCGACTAAATAACAATTTATCACCGATTAAACTAATATGTCGATATTTCATTGCCATCCTTACTCATCAGTAATTAGTTGTTTTCAAAATGTCGGGCGCTCTCTTCCCCTTAATTGGGCACAAAAAATAAAAAACAAATTGTTCGGTCAATATCTAAAAATATAGCCATTAACAATAAATATGTAAATTTTTTTGGACAACAAAAAAAGTGCTTCAACAATAAAGAAAGCCAAAATCCACTATATTTAAAAATGTGCGATAAATCTAAAACTCCATGTTATTTAAATGGGAAAAGAAACGTGTTTTTTGACATTTCAGGGGGGAGGGAGGTGGTACTAAAAACATTGAGAGCCGCTGATCATAAAAAAGTTTTTTTTCATTTTTAAAAAGGACTTGCACTTCATTTTCTCTGAAGATATTGTTCGGACATAATTGTTTTCAAATAATTTGGATGTTATCGGTTTTTATTAGATTTTTATAATCTTCAAATAAGGATATTATAATTATTAAATAATTAGTTACCTGATATGCTTACACATATACAGTTGTGTGCATTTATAATCTGTGCTAGCACAATACACACGGAAATTTTCGGGTGAGGCCGATACTATACGAATATTGTAGATAATAATAATTTATAATTTAATTTTTTCAAATGGAGCCTAAGTTGAAATTAGAATATTATAATTATTAAATAATTACTAAGCATAGTTCATGTAATTGATGTTTCAAAAATTGACTTTGAAGTGGTTGTAGAACATAAAGCCAATGCCAATTGGCAAAGCAGTGGAAATGAAATTCAAAGAATATGGGTTCAACCATCTGAAGTGAATTTTTAAAACATTTATTTCAAAATGGAGTAATGGCGCAGTAATTATTTTAATAATTATAATATTCTAATTTCAACTTAGGCTGCATTTAAAAAATTTAAATTGTAAATTATTATTATTAACAATATTTGTTCAAATAAGGAGTTTATAAAATCGGGAAAATAGATTTTTCTAGCAGGTCCAATGAAAATAAAGAAATTAACATAATTGGTATTTTGTATGTTTTGTATGCTGGATACGGCGGAGTTTCCTTTACTTCTATCCTGTGTCCAAACTAATCCACTACAAAATTGGACTATTGTCGTAATTGCCAAATAATTTATAGGACAAAATTAGCAAAGTCTGGTGTTAAATTTTGTAACTGATAAAATGGGGAAACCACATGATCAATGTAACTTATGGTATAAAATACAAAAACATAAACAAAAGTTTTGATCAAAATTTTCATTTAATTTTTTTTCTTTTATTGTCAGATTTTTATCGGAGCTACTATTTAAAATGAAAACTGTTTGGTTTATTTAAGAACATACACGTTTGTACGATTCCGGGCATCTTCGATAATGTCCAATAGCGTATTGTTGTATGTGTTATTTGAAAGGACGACAAATATAAATCCAAAGAAATGTTGCGTCCAAATACTGCTTTTGTTCAATTTGTGTGTTTCCATCAGCAATGGCGATGTCTCTGACATTGGTACAACGTGATGACTTTATTGACTTAGAAAAAACATACGCAATGCTGGACACAAACCTAAAAATGTGGTTCCACTGGTGAGTCCTGAATTACTTATTTCCATAGGACTAGATCGGGGATTTTTAACGTTTAACATTTGCTGTTTATGAGTTGCTCGTACGACATTTACTTTTCCAACCATTTCATATCCTAAACATTAATATTTATCATTAATTTCTTGACTATCTGTTGGGCCTTTTAGTTTAAGTTCTTTTTGTTCTTTCTGCATTTATTGAAACTTGCAACTCCATAGAAATCACCTTCCCATCTCAAGAAGTGCGCTGTTACTGAATGTATGAAGCGGAAGTTCAATGATTCTGAATACCATTTTATAGCATTTTTCCTTTATAGGATGGTGTAACAATGCAACATCATACCTACTTGTAATGCTTCAGATAGCTGGTGATCAATTGTTTCTGCAATTAATGCTCTTTTTACAATATAATAAAGGCAGTAAACTCAATTATTTAGAAGTAATGCATTTATAAATATAATAAGTTGGAATTTTGTTAAATGATCATAACCATTTAATAGTCCTGACTGTTCTTAGTGTGAGATTACTAACTAAACTAGCTTCTTTTTGACTCCTGCCTCAGATTGTGCAGCTTCTATAGGAGCGGAGTTGGCTTTGTGATTATTCAGGAACGCTTGTGATGTATATTAGGAATAACATTTGAAATGACAACAACGGGAGTGTTATAGGTTGTACACAAAAATCTAGCACTCTACATCCCAACAGTGTAATTTGAATCTACGTTTACTTTATCAGAAAACATAAAATTCAAATGAGTATTTTCCTCTATAATTATAAACCAATCACATCGAGTCATTTTTAAATTTTTGATAAATCAAATTCCTCTTACACTGAAAATTGCACCTGTGCACGAAATTGCACTTCTGTCAGTGTCAGATGCATAATCTCATCAATGTACACAAATCGGATTAATTAATATCTACCAGTATTCAATATTTAGTAAGTAACAAATTTAGTCGCTCGGCAAATAGTCTGCTAAATATATTTCGTGAGAAAATTTACATTCAAAATATGGTTGCTTTTAAGAAACCGCATTCAATCATGTTAATTGTAGTTTGATTGTCATAGTTCATTCGACGCTTCGCGTTTCGTGCACTTTTGATGAAATTACAATCAAAATAAATTCATGCAGTTTTTGGGCAACTATATTTTTCAAGAAATTGAAAATTTTTCTTTTCTCATCATTGTCCGTTGGTTTAAACTATGATTAAAAATAAATGATTTCAAGTATTTCACAATCCTTTAAATGTGGGTTTTTTAGTTTCTTTAACCAATACAATAACGCAAATCTTTTTCATTGTTTACTATTTCTTTTTCTTTAAATATTTTTTGTGGCATGGCTTATATTTTTTTTTATAGAATTATATACTCCATACTTGAGATATAATCATTAGAAAGTTTTCAATAAATTCGTCAATTACCTACCAGAACATTATATATCCTGTGCTATAATATTGAGCTAAATAAGTTTAATAAAAAAATTTTCTGCTAAAATACCGAAAAGTTCAGCTAGTGGTAATCAGAATATTATGTCAACAAAAGCATTAACATAATAGATTGTTAGATAGAATATTATCTCAACAATAGTAATAATATATTTTCGACGAAGCTTGTGTGATTATTTTACTTTTTATTACGTAATTGGCAATTTAAAGTAAAACAAAAGTTGTTAGTTATTCATTTGTTCGTTTTTTCCATCAAATAAAGAATAGAGAAGTTGTTCCTCTTGTAAAGTCAATCCGTGGCCAAATTATAAATCTTGTTGATATTTTATATACTGGCATAATTTAATATTCTGAACAAAAAAACGGACTTTATTAGACGCAAAAATAACTTTTCTGTAAATTTCCAAGACATGCTTGATTTTTAATTAATTTTATTTACTGAATTGGCCATTAAAAGTTTTTCCTCTTGTAAAGTCAATCCGAAGACAAGTACTATATAATATAACAAAGTTTACTTTAATTTTATCCAAACAAACACGAATTCCAAGAAATTAAAAATAATATAATTAATTATTCCGAATATAATTAATATTGCAGTAATAAACAGTTATTTATAATCTCGCTCTATCTTCTCATTGTTTGTTTAATGAGTACAGTTTCTAGAAATGTAAAAAGTTTGCCCGACAATGAATTAACAATTTATATGTTTTTATTTATATATTCATTAATTTAAAATACTAAATATTTGCATTAGATTGAAAAAATTTGCTTTAAAACATAATAGAAAAATAGAAATTGCACAATACTCTATAAAACCGCATTTCAATATTTCCTAATTCTCCGCAAAATAGACCAAAGGGACAATAAAAAAGAAAAAAATCGCTTGCAATTTATACATATAAAGCAAAATCAACACGAAGCATTATTATTCAAAGCAAACATCTTTTTCTACATACACACCAATAATAAACAGCATAATCCCATCTTCTAAGCATAACATCAACAATTTCCCGCTGTTTGTCTTCCTCCGGGCTTTTAATAATGCCGAACCCCAAGAAAAACAAAGCATTTGTTGTTTTATTAGTGCGTGGGAATATAATTTAAAATAGTTCCGCTAGTATCGATTGAATTGTGAATTTTTTCATTGATTGTTCAAAATTTATTTATTTCATTTTTGTTCGATACTATAATTAATTATTTACATTACGAACGTATTTATTTAAAAATATTTAACAATTTTCGATATTTCGCATAATCTTTTTTGCTTCTTCATGACAATTATATGACAATTAATATGAGATATAATTGTCCTGGCTAAGCAAAAAAGATTTTGCGATATTTCGACAATAGTTAAATATTTTTTAAATAAATACATTCGTATAACCCAATATAAATAATTAATAATTTATTTAAATAAATAAAACAATTTTTATATATAAGTTAGTTAACAATACATTAATCACTTGAAATGACATTGGGCAACCAACAAATAGAAGAAAGAAATACATTTAATTTTATACAAACGTAACAGCATGTTGCCTTGTTCGTTTGCCATTTAAAAAAAAAATAAATCGTTTTAAACTTATGCAGACATTTTTTGTACTTTCCAAAAAATATTAATCTATTAGTAGAATATTATTGCAAGCAAAATTACCCTTGGATATTTGCGTTCACTTTAAACGTGAATCACAACATGGTATAAGAATGAACAAGCAACAACACAAAAATACAATTCCCTTTGGTATTAAAGCCGCTATGTTATCTTTATGGCGGCTCATGGCTTCAGCTGCGCAGCATATTTTTTTATCGAGTTATACAAATGCAGCGAGCAGAAACAATATGCATATTTTCTTTTTTATTTTGCACTTTTGCATTTGTAATAAAATTGCAAATATCGAACTGGATTATATATGTACCTGAGCGACCACTTTGTTTACATTTATTTTTCGTCTTATATTTAATTAAAAAGTATATCTATTAAATCTAATTAATTTTTATTAAAATGCTCGGTTTTATATATGGTGGAAATAATGTAGCCGTAGCGTGCACGTTTTAATTAGGCATTATCCGTTAAAAAAGCTCCAATGCTAATTAAATTAAAAGAAATTTTTCAACGCAAGGGTGTGAAATAAAAAGAGGTTTAATGCGTGGAATATAAATATTGTTTTCATTATTCCGCTCACTGATACAATATAATTAGCTTTTTTGTTATATTTTCGCGAATAAAAACGAACGATGTTTTTGTTAAATTAACTTTTTGCACAGTGTAGCAAATTACTTTGAGAAGTTAGAGTCAATGGAGGTTCTATATTACCAGCTGTTTATTCGTTTTTACTTACTTTGTATTCTATAGAGCAAATCTCACTTATATTTTGATATTTAAAAATCACATATTTGTAAACAGTTCTGTAGCTTATTATGAGAATAATTGATTTACATTGTTGGTGGAAATGTTTTAAAAAGCTTAACAATATGCAAAATGTTACCAAATACCACAAAATATTTGCAAAATGTGTTAAAATAATGAAAAATATTATATTAAAAATTCAATAATGTTGAAAAAAATATCACAAGCTAAGAATATGTAAAATAAAATGTTGAGTTGCAATCTAAATTAATGTAACTCTTTTTTCCCGATATTGAGCATCCAGAACCGCAAAAAATTAACTCACTAAAATTATGT
>JARJEC010156408.1:0-13410 GCA_030264575.1 Tachinus sp. AB-2021 | reverse complement strand
GTACATATACTTGCATCTTGAATCGCAAATTAGTGAAAATACCCGGCGGTACTAATGAGCCATGTAACAAACAAACAGTATAACAAAAGGTAAATTTTGCGTGTTTTCTGTAAACATTAATACAGATAAAACCAAAACAATTTTCACGATTTTAAATTCCTAGCATTGTACCAGTTGTAAATGCCCGGCGCATTCACCAAATATTATACATAACTAAATAAACTTACCTTTTCCACAATGCATTGTAATCCAGACATGACGCCAAAATCGGGCGCCAGTTGTCGAGACGTAACTGTTGCCTGTGGTTTATACACTAATTTACTTAAATATTCAGACCCCATCATGCTATCGATATCGTAGCCATACAATTTAAGCCAACTATTGAGATCAGTCATGTACTTAACACTAGATTTTGGATTAACGGGATCGTTATTTTGGAATCTATAAATGAATACATCAGTTGGTGTTGTTAATTTAGTTGCTAATTGTTCCCAAGCAGGCGTCATCCATTGTCCAACAATCGGATCATACAATCTCTTATGTAAATAAACTAATTTAGTATTCGGATCATAAATTCCACCATGGAAATCGACTGGTAAATAAAAGTCGGGATTGGTGTCCATAATTATACTTCCAAATGGTGTTCTCTTCATTTCTTTGATAAGATTTCCGTTGATATCGAATAAGGCAAGAGGTGATCCGTTCTGATCGGAAGCTACATAGAAACGCTGCTCATTGGTTTCAACAGTGATGATTATTTCACGCTGATCGTACAAGAATCTAAATGTCCTTCCAGTTTTTGGGAAATGTACATGAGAAACCAAATCAGGAGTACTTGGATTTGAATAGAAATATTGTGTTACATTGCCCTTATCATCGTTCCAAGATATGAGGCGACCCCTATCATCATAGAAATACCATGTTTGGAATTTGTCGCGTTCAAATGCGTGTATTAATTGACCTCTAGAATTATATCGGTATTTTTGTTCGCCTCGTCTTACAACGTAGCCTCTATTATCGTAATTATTGAATTCAACATCACCATATTGTACGACTCTATCACCACTGTCGTAACCCAAAGAAATCTTTTCCTTTTCTTTAATAACAGCAATAACATTACCGTTTTCGTCATACACATATTTCCAATTGCTAGATCCCACTACTTCTAAAACATGGCCATCGGCATTATATGTTACTCTATCCATACTGGTAGCTCTACCGACTAAAAGTTTTTGTGTTTTTATTCTATTTCTAGTATCATATTCCACTTCTAATCTAAAGACATCGAACGATTTAATATTTATTAGAATTGATTTTATACGACCATGATCATCATAATCGGTAATAGTGAAGAACTGTTTGCTGGTATCTTGCATTACTGATCTGTTAAAGGTATTTCTGTATATCCTCAAATCACTAATACCTTCTAAAATACCAAGATTTTGATTATATTTAAGTCTCAATTGTGGGGTTTCTTTGCCGTTGATATCGACGTCGATTGCTGATAAACGAGCATTCCCGTCATAAGAATATTTATAATGGGCATTGTCTAAGCCACTCTTACTGCTGAATTTCAATTTTTCATCTTTCAATACGCCCGAATGATATTTGAATTCTTGTTTCAATTCAAAGTTGGGTTCAACAATATCGATGCTTTTAACCAAACTGCTGGATTCTTGATATGAATAATGTGTCGAACTCAAACCGGCAAGACTTGTTTCTAATTTACCCGTAGCATCATAAACGTATGCCACTCGGCCTGATTGGTGAGGGTATACTTTGGCTAAAATCTGACCGTCGTCATTGTAAATTATTTCATATGGATGACGGTTCATTGGTGAAAAATATTGGTATTTGAAGAAACCTAGTGATGTTTGTAGGGAGAATGTATGGATATGGCCTCTTGGAGTTGTTAGTGATTGTAAAGCTCCTGCTTCGTCGTATTGAAGTAGGTAGTCGGAACCACGTGGTGTTGTTACCTTCAATGGCTGTAAAAATAAATGTAATTATTTATAGTTCAGTGATAGAGATTTGCATCGATGTTAAACATATATGTAACTAAAACTTAATATAACATATAGTGAAAGTGATTCTTATGCATAGGTAATACATATGTAAGTACGGAGTGCAGAAGTAATAATTCCAAAAAGAATAGTATGAAGTATCACCAAATACTTTTTATTTCCTAAATGTACTTTTTTAGGGCCAATGTTTAAAATTCAACTATCCAAATGGTACCATTGACAGCCAATGCACATTTAAAATTTTTCCATTACGCCCGCCCATTAGCATCGGGCAAAATTCCTGAAGTTTTTCTTAAAACCTTTTCGCGCCTAATAGGTTAAATGTGCCATCGTAAGTTTTTAGTGCCGTGTGTTAAAACTATCGTATACATTATTATGAATCATGTCCCATTCGTTGCTGCAGTGCGTATCACCACTTATTTACGCTTCAGACAGAAAAATAACATGTGATAGATTGTATGAAAAGTTATAAGTCTAATAAACTTATATGTTCCATCGATTATGACTGGTGGGACATATACGTCTCATAATAGTGACTAGTAGGATATATATATACCAAGTTAAATAGCACTCCAAAATTTCAATTCAATTTTATTTGTTTATAAGTGTGTATAATATCACAATATATTAAAACAAATTAAGTTTATTATTTAAAAGCTGGCTCAAGTGGATTAAATGACCTCCTTCAGTTAGTTTAGATCTTGGGAACCACATAAAAAGTCACAGGGATTTAAATCACTAAATTTAATCACAAAACTACCTTGAGTAAGAAGATCGACACAGAAATATCTTTTTCAAAATTCACGTCTTGTAGATTACGGTTTTTACAATATTCTTCGATTTTTAGGCGCTGAAAATCTATATTATATATCGCGGTGATGTTTGAATTCACAATAACTACGACGTCACCTTCTTAAAAAAATAAGATAGAATATAGACGACCGTTTGGTGTATTATACACCAAACGGTCACTTTGAAGCTCGTTCATAGGAGTTCTTGAGGGTTTTCAGTAGCCTAGTAGCAAAAATGATTGATCGTCCGTAGTAATAATAGTCGAGGAGTGATTGTTTCATTTTGATATATGGTACATGGAATTGCGTACTTTTTTGAAATTGTGTGTATTTTTTGCTAACGTCTATTTTTGGAATTATAATCAAAAATATTTTTAACGTTGTCAAACTTTTGGGAAACTTTTAGAATTGCGTCTTTTTTGTAGTAAAATAGAATTTTAATAGAATTTTTTTTAAATTATATAGGTTTTCTTGTGTAATGATGTAGACATTTTAGAATTACGACTTTTATTTGTTGGATTTTTTAGAATTGTGATTTTTTTCTAGTTATGTGGAATTGTGTGATAAATGGGATTCTTCCAAAATTGTTTGAATTGGGAATTTTGATGCATCTGAATTTGGCGAGTAATTGTTCCTCAGACGGTAGTCAGTGTGGCATTTTTGTATGTATGCGGATTATGTGGATTTTTTTGAAATCATGTTTTAAAATTACTTGGCTTTTTGGAGTTTATGTAAAAATATATGCAATTTTGTTGAATTTATTCATAACACCAATTCTTTAAAATCGTGTAGAATTTATCACAATTGTGATAATTTTTTGGAATGTTGCGACTTTTTGAAACAATGTCAGATAATTGAAATTAATTAAGTCGATTGTTTGGGATTTTGGTGTATGTGAGCGATGGAAGCTTTAAAGAGCGTCTAAAGTGTGTCCGTCATCAAGCCAACCAGACGGTATAATTCTTAAAATTTAAGTTTTTAACTTTTATCACATTCTTTCATATTTAAGAAATAAAACGTATTTGGTGATACAATGAGAAGTTGCCACCACACCCAGTATCTAACATGGATTTTATGCTTATTAGTAGAATTAATGATATTTTTGAAGATACTATGTTAATATGTTGATCTTACAATTAAGTCCAGTTAGAAAATATCCTTAAATTTTATCATTTATTATAATAAGTCTGTTTCGGTAAGCATTTAATAATCTTCGTCTTAAAATAGACTCTGAACTTACTTTTCTATAATATTTAAGCCTGTACAAAAAAATTATAATCTTGATAGAACTAATACATTTTTAAAAGTATAATTTTAAATAGACTATTTAATTCATACTCTAATCAACCAATCATAACATGTGTATAAACCAAACTACATGAAATATCAGCAAATATTTTAAATATTTTGCTTGTTGATCGGTTGATCGGCAACGTCCACGACACTGATAATTTATATTTAAGAATTATATTTAACATTAATTGCTATGCACCCGCTATCGTTAAATATCAGGCAATTTAAATTCACTTATAGTATTTCTACAGAATATGTTGTAAAAAATAAACTGAAAATATTTTTGAAAATTAGACAAACTTTAAAATTGATTTTCTAAAAGAGCAAACTCTTACTTTTCTTAACTTATGTATTTTTATAACATTTTCAAATTAAGGTATATTATGCAAAATCAAATTTTTGAAATATATCTCTAGAAAGAAATGGACTAATAATCTTTAGAGTAAAATTGCTCAATTGGTATCGCATCATATTGAATAACCATAGCAATTACAATAGTATTTAGCAAAAATAAATATTGTCAACAATATTGTTGAATTTACGCAATTTAAGAATTAAGATACAATTTTATAATAAATTGCTACATAACGTTGTCAACTCTATTCCTATTGTGAAAACTAATAAAGTTTAATGCAACTTACCAAACTGCTAAACATGTCTTTGAAAGCATAGATCATTGAAGATCCATCACCATATTTAATTTCAAATAATCTTCCAGCTCGATCAAAACCATAAGTTTCACTAATGTCGCCCCACTTCCAGCTAGTCAACCGGCTAAAGCGGTCATACTCTAATTCAACTTCTGCAAAAATGCCATTTCGTGGTCCCCATTTAACAGGTCTAGCTGTCCTATCGTAAGTAACATTTAATAATTCCACTCGATCATCCATAAAAACGGAAACTGAAGCAGTATCTCTATCATACTCGAGTGTTAGCAAGTTTTCACCATTGACCCGTAATTTTCGTCCAACTTGAGCAACACCTTTGGGATTACTATTTTTGCCTTTGCTTTGAATTCTTCGTAAGAAATATCTCCATTCGAATCTGTTAGCTAAGTCTCCACCAATTTCAGAACGCTGTTTAGCAGGAACAGGGTAGCTTTCTCCCAACAGAGGATCAATTTCTGCCAAAACAGTGTATGGTACTGTATCTGTTGATATGCTATGCGCCCAAGGTGTGGAATATTCAACGCCACCATCAGCAAGTAGAATGATTTTTTGTTCAGCTTCATCGACAACAGTTGAAACACTAGATCCTTTAATCAGCATGCTTATTGGCTTCTTGTTATTTTGACCGACTTGAACTGTGGCTCCCTTGATGCTCAAATCGAATGATAAACTAATGACTTTGCCTGTAGGTGTTACTGCAGATGTTAAGCGGCCGAATTCATCGTAATTATAGACGTAACTTCTGCCGCTACTATCCAGCTTGGTTTTTAGAAGACCCGTTGGTCCGTGATAATCGAATGTGACGTTGTAATTGTCAGGTGTGCTCAATTCGTGAAGCATTCGCATTCTGGACATTCTAAGCCTGCATTTCTGACCCTTTGTGTTTTCAATTGAATTCACTTGGCTCGAATAATCGCGCAATAAAAACACTTTATTTCCGGCTGCGTCGGTAACGGTGCTAAGTTTTCCATTACTGGTATTCACATTGTATGTGAAGAGGTAATTAGTTTCTCCGGTTAGTATATTTTTAGTTGCAATATGTTGGCCGAAACGGTTGAAGATATAAATTTCCTGAGTTTCGGGGGAGAAAATTTCGTATTCCCTGGACGCACTGGAATCTGGTATGCTGGCCATTACGGAACGTATACGGTAATTTGCCTGATCTCCAATATGTACGTGACCATCGGGACTCACGGAGACGGTGGAAATCGTGTTGAATTTAGAGTTTGAGGCTAAGTAATGGTCGGCCTCGAAGCAGTCGCAGCCACGTTCTAGACAGTTGCATTTTGATTCGGCACCGGCATATGGGGCTATTTTACCGTCCGTTCCGATCACTCTAACGCGATTAATCCTTTGCGAGTCACTTTCAGCAACGTATAAATCACCAGCGGCACTAAAAGCTATACTTTGTGGCATCACCAAAGTGGCGTGAGTGGCCAATTCGATGTCGTATCCAGTCGCAGGTGAAGCACAATGCAGAGGACGCCCAGCCACCACTTTAACTCTACCATCAGAAGTCAGTTGCAGTATCATATGGTCATCAATAATATGCAGGGAGTTATCGATAGGATTTATGGCCAATTCCGTCGGCCAGCGCAGATGTACTTCTTCCAAATTTAATGTGCCCTCGCAGGGTATCGGTTTCCAATGTGATTTGTGCATGTGATTTCCTATAACTGTCGTTACTATTCCATCGCGATCCACCATTCTTATATTAGTGCCATCGGCAAAGTAAACTACATTATCGTTAGATACCGCAACTCCTTTAGGATAGGCAAGTTTTGCATCTCTGGCCAAAGCACCATCGCCGCAATGTGCTTCGTCTCCCGGTAAACATCGTTCCCCAGAACCGACAACAGTTTCCCAATTGTGATCTGGGTCGGTATAATCCTCGGTATTTCTAACTCGTATAATTTGATGAGATTCGGGATCGGAAATATATAAAGTACCATCCAGTGGGCTTAAAGCCATGTGATACCGATATGACACTCTCGTTGCGCTGAGGAAAATAAAAATATTAAATTTTATCCTGGAAAATAAATATAAAACAATTTACTTTAGTCTGACGACGGTCCTAACAGTTCCATCAGTTAATATTTTCCTGACAAGGTTAAAGTCGCCGACGAAGATTGAGCCGTCGGGAGCAGTAGCGAGGGCCACAGGCGCTAATAATCGTTGTTTGCTAGCCTGTCCTTCACAGTCTGTACAGTCCAGTGGCCTCTGGTGACCGTCACCCATCGTTGTTAAAATAACACGCGGCTTATGTTTGAGATAAATATTGGAGCCGTCGCCTTTTTGCAATATCCCTGAAATTCCAGTTAAATATAAACATATATGCGATATTTATATAAATCAAATTTTACCTTCGTGGAAATTGTATCTGTGATGAATATCTAAATTCCAACCGCCCACCTCGGAAATGCTCATGTCGTGGCCGCTTAATTTTGTGGTTTGCACATCCCATATAATATCTCTACAGTCGGCATATTGATAACCGACTTTTACAATGGCCGTGGTAACTCCGTAAACTCGTTGTCTGTACACATTTAATCTATTCCAAGCGTACGTGAATTTTATTACAGGATCTGCCTCGAAGGTCTTTTCAAATAAGATGCCTTCAATTGTGATACGGAGGTGTATTAGATTTAATGCAACGGGAATAGTTTCTGGTGTTAACTGAAGCTGGATTGTTGATAAATAGCCGGCAGCTCTGGAACTGTGATAGACTAAATTAAGACCGGTTCCTGGGATTTGAAGACTCTCTTGCACCACTTGCGATTCGGCGAGAATTGCACTTTTATCGGGACAAGCGCCTTGGAATCCATGCTTCCAAGTGGCAAGAACTACCGGCTTCATCGTATCAAAATCGTGCGCGGAGCACGGTTGCGGTATTGAAATCATAGATTTTTCTTCGCCCGTAGTCATAATAACATTATCTATAATAACCACCTCGTTCCAGGGCACGAAAACTATATGCGATTGCGGTCTGAAGGGCGAACGACCGAATTGTAAAGTGACTGCTCCGCCACCGTTCACCAAGAGGTCAAACCAGCCATCGTCCCTCGTCAGTGTGAATCCTTCCAATGGTGTACTGGTGCTAACGCGAACTCCCATTAATCCCATTCCCATCTGGGTAACCACTCTACCTCTCACAACTGCTGACCGGCTGTACAAAAACAAAACAGTAAATATTTCACTCACTACTTGAGATTAATATCTACAAATTTAATGAGCAGACAACATAAAATCAAAGCAAAATAAAACTATCGACAAACACAAGTGGATTTGTAAATTAGTAAAATAAACCAGGCACAAACATAACAAGACACAGATAGATTTCTACTCTAATTTTGTTTTCTTTTTTTTTTTTTTTTAGTGCAGATTTTCCGTTCTTACCTCGTATTGAAGTGATTCCAAAATACACTGAGTAGCAGCAATAAATAAGAAAGCTCAATGTTAGCAAATTTTAGCAATTGCATATAATTGAATTTTGCACTTTTTAAAGTAGAAATTTTAGATCTATTTAAATGCTCTTTAATAATCTACTAATTCACAATAATATGAGGAATGCGGCTGCATTGCAAATTCAAGTTAATGAGGTCAATTGATTAATTAGTAGATTATAGTATATGCGAGTATTTATAGAAAGATAAGTTCTTTGCGTGACATATAAGCTTAAACATCAAAAAACAATTGGTGGTTTATTAACTTCACACTAAAAACTGGGAAAGTGTTCGACATGGGGCACAACAATGCATCTATGGTAGTTTCGGACAGATATGGACATCAAAGATACACGGTTACTATATAGAATAAACCTTTTAAAAAGACATTGAAAGAGACACGCATGAGTGAGCGAGTTGTATGGAAACAATCTTGATACGTTATTCCAGTACATACCTTTCGTTGAATGTTTCTTGTCGCGCGTAGTTTTGGAGACTGCCTTCATCTATCAGAAACTTCATGCGCTCAAAGAATGATGCCGTAATTGCCGGAGGTTGCTTCCTTAATAGAATGTCAATTGGTTTGGGGGCCGACACGCAGAGTTGGCTGCTCCTACACAGACGATTCGAACAGCATTCCGGATCCTCGCAGTCTACAAGCCCATCTGTAATTCGATTAATTTGTGTAAACTTTCCGCCCGCCTTCGGTGGAAAACCAATTTTACCTTTGTCATTATCCCTGCCGTCGTTGCAGTTCTGCTCAAGAAGAACACTGCAATCAGGACCGTCCCAGCCGTTCTCGCATCTGCATTCCCAGGCACCGTCTGTGTTGAATCGACACTGACCGTGATTGGAACAACTGTTAGGGCAACCTTCCATGGTGCAATGTTTGCCGTTCCATCCGGTAACGCATAAACACGTGCCGTTCTTGCACTGGCCGTGCTCGTTACACCTAGGGTCGCATAACTTTAGATTGCAGGACTCGCCTCCCCAACCGGGGTCACATTGGCACGCATCGGAAACGCAATGTCCGTGAAGTCCGCAATCCAAATCGCATAATTCTATTTGTAAAACAATAAGAACGTTACAAATTAGCATTTCTTTCGCGAATATATATCTCAAATAATTCATTTTTGAAAAAATTACGCTGTAGATATAAGTAAAATATGTTAATAATTAATTATATTCCTCATAGGCGATTTAGATTCAAATCGAATCATAAACCTAGAATAAAACTGTAAAGTTGAAATTGCACAATTCAAGAAAATTGAGACGTAATATTTTTGGCAAAGTTATAGAGTCAACTTAAATTAAATCAACCCAAATCTGCTAGGATTATTAAAAATCAGCATTACATTCACATTAAAGCTACATCATTTTTTATTAGTAATGCATTTAATACTGTATTTAAAGCAATTTATGGCGCTTGAATTAATGCAGTGTTGTTGTATTACGGTTAGTCGAGTTAGTTAATAAGATGTATAATATAATTTTACCTCTGGAACAATCTTCTCCTGACCATTGGGGCTCGCACGTGCAGGTCTGAGTGTCTAGATCGAATGTGCCATGACCGGAACAATCGGGAAGACATTGAAGTGCATCCTTATCCATTTGTCCGCAGTCGGGTCCCTTCCATCCCTTCTTGCAAATACAAGAGCCTTCAACGCAATATCCGTGTGCTGTGCAAGTGGGATGAGGACAGTCGACTGTGGAAAATTAGCACACACGTGCGCGCACATTAGACACAAATTAATTCGAGTAAGGTAGAGGGATATGATGATGTTAGTCAAACATAAACAAATTTTATGTAAAATTTGAAGCGAAGAAAACTTTATAAACAATATGCAAATCTTACCCTCCTCGCAGAATTTCCCCTTGTAACCGCGTACACAAGCGCATTTCCCGTTAGAGCAGTGCCCGTGGCCATTACAATCGGGCACTTCGCATTCATCATGTCGCAAAGAGCATTCCTTGCCTTTCCAGCCGGGGTTACATTGACATTCCCCATTGATATATTCCCCTCTTTGGCTGCATAGCACCGGACATACACCTAACATAGGAAAGGACATTCAAATCATGCTATTAAGATGAATAAATAAGCTTATTAATTAAAGCAGTGTTAGTAAGTGGAAGACAACTCACTCTCGCTGCAGTCGTCGCCACCGAAACCGGGATTGCATTGGCAATGCCCCATCAGGCACTCCCCTTTGCCGCTGCACCCGTTCGGACAATTGTGGGTCATATCGTCGGCGACCACGGCGATGAACGTGACTTCCTGCGGGTCGCCATCATCGTTATACAGTGATAAAAACCAATGGCCTTGTTCCATGTAATGCGTCACTTCTTTCTTCACGGAGGACTATGAAGAATTAAATTAATTCCCTTTTCTATAAAGTGCATTTCGTTACACTTACATGTGAGGCGCGTGTGGTCCTTGCTTTGAATCCGCTTAAAACTTCCAAAATGTGATATTGTGTGTGAGTGGGCAACGCGTTCCTTCTGGCATATACCCCTATACTCGCACCTCTTGGTATATTATAGTCGAATTTAACATAGGCAGCTTCAGATTGATAAAATTGCATATTCCAGTAGCCGTAGGGAGGTATTTCCTTCGATAATCGCTGCCCTAACGCGATTTGCGAGAATGTGGTTCCATCAGGTGGGAAGGATTGCGCCGGGAATGTTCTAGCCCCTAAATAGATCAATTTCGGTTAGTAGAATTAATAATACATAAGCAATTGAGATCTAAGCCACAAAGCTATATTAATAATGTAACTAATTTGAATTAAGATGATCTAAAAAGCAATTTGTAAGGGCATAATAACTACAAATACTAACTAATTAGATGTATTGCATGCGGATGTAATTGTTATTTTCGATATCGGTTAAGCTTTTTTCAAATGTTTCAATCCTACCTTCCAGTATGAGGATGGTGGGTGGCGTTGGTAATTTCGTAGTATATTCTGGACAACCGCTTTCGGTTTTCCATGTTTCAGTGGCGTCTTCAGTCGTGCTAAATTCCATTACGGAACTAGACTGAGAACTGGTTTCGTATTCACCACTGCTCGACGCTTCGTAAGTGGTGGTTGAAACGTTCAAGTTTTGCGACAGCAAATCGTGCGTTTCCTCTAAGTTTTCTGTAAAATTATCATCGTCTAAACATGGACACGAACACTGACATTCGCCGCCGCTTTGTTCTAAGGGGCTCTCTTTAGTTTTAGCCAACTCGTTTGGTCGTTGCATAAGGGCCGCAGATTGGATCTGTTTTTGAGGGTTGATGTGGACGTCGGGGGATTCGTTTCCATCGGTCGGGACAGATACGGACAGGACGTAGACTGATTGAGAGGCGTAGGGATTAGTGGAATCGGGGTCCGTCGCAATGGTCACATTAACGAGGATTCTTTTTGAATGGTGGGTATTGATTTGCGGCGCATTTATTATTTTCACATTAGAAGGGGATTCGTTAGTAGAATTAGTAGTAATGTGCACGCTGTCATGCGCTTTTAGTTGATTAATATTAAGAGAAGACTTTTTAAAATTCGCGGAATCGTCGCGGCGCTCAGAGGTGGATAAATTAGAATCTGTTAATTCCTTTGATGTATCTTCCTGCAAATTAGGCGCACTTTTGATCCAATCCGACTTTTTATCATGCACGTAAATCGCTTTCGATTTCATCGTGGTGGATAAAGGTTCTTGCTGGTTGAGTTTAACGATCTGTACGTCGTCTTGGCCGTAGGAAACTACTGGAAAATCGTGTTGTAACACCTCGGGGCCTTCCAAGCCGGACGCTTTCATGCTGTGACTTTCATCCATTATAATTTCACTTTTAATTGGATAATGCTCGGGGGGGATTTCTTCGGTTTTTACCTCGACTACGTCTTGTTTAACTTTGTATACATTTTCTAATTCCGTAGTGGATGAAATCTCCGCCTCAATACTCGTAGGATAAGAAGTACTTGTGCTATCAAAGTTCGCCTCCGTGCTCACAAACGAAACTTTTGCAATATCATCGTCTGTTGATGTTTCCAGCAACGGCGCATTCGATAGTTCCGTGGTCGAGCTTATTTCCGTTTGTTCTATAATGCTATTATCTGATGTGGTGTCTGGAGGATTCAAGGTTGTGCTGCTAACACTTGGCTCGGTGTTAGTATCTTGTGCAAGGGCATCAATACTAGCAGTAGTAAGCAAAACATCTGTACTACTACTGAAATTGTCATCATGCAAAGGTGCAACAGAACCGGATACATTTGGAGAGGCATGCTCACTAACATGCTGAAAACTAGCTGAGGATTCGCTAGTATTCGATACAGACAACACAGATACATGCGGAGGATTGTTAATCTGTCTACGTTTTCTCATATAGACACTCTCTAAATAATTACCTCCTGATGGTTGCGGTCGCGGTTTCGTCGAGGTGGACAGATTCGTTTCAGATGTCGTGGCCTTTGATGGAGGCAGTACCTCCACCGGCGGACTTTCTCCGACCAATACTGTACACGCTTTTGTGCTTTGGTATGACCAATTTAACAGGCCCGATGCTGAAAATTGTACAGATTATGTTATAAACAATATAATAATTCAACTATAAAGGACGTTTCTCAACCTATACGCAAAAACTTGAGAAATGATTGCAATGAAGGCATAAAATGAGTTATTATGAAAAAAAATCTAATCAAATTTTTATTTTTCAATTTATTTGGTAAAATGTGAAAAAATAACAACTTAAAAATGCATTTTTAACAGCAAGCAACGTATTTACGTGCAATATTTTAGTCATAGCAACTGTTCGAAGTAATTTCATTCATTGTCAATACACATTTGAGCTCACCGATCCATGAGCTCACACAAACTACTAATAGAAGTACTAAATAAACTAGGTTTTTACGCAGTTGTTTTTTATAAAGAAGAAACTAACAAGCAAACTTGATTTTTAAACAATTTTTTTTTTATAAAAAAATAAATAAAAGCTTACTTGATGATTTCTTAAGAAATTGTGAAATTTTGATTTTTACACAAATATTTGTTTTGCACATTTTACCGAATAAATTAAAAGTAAACATAATTTATTATAATTTTTTAATAATTAGTCTTTACTTGGCTTTTGAAATCATTTCCCATTTTTTGCGTATAAGTTGTATAAATCATCTTTTTTAATGTTACGTTATGCAGTTTGATCATATTCAACAATAAT
>JARJEC010156399.1:0-39438 GCA_030264575.1 Tachinus sp. AB-2021 | reverse complement strand
GTATCTTTAAAGATAACTGAGATATTGCAATGTTTGTAGTTTTAATAACATATCTTCAGAAAACAAAATGGTGTGCAAACGTATTTTTAAATTAAACTGTGTGGAATTAAATTCTACTTGAAATTGTTTATAAATGTCATTGCGATATCTTTAAAGATAACCGAGATATTGCAATATTTGTAATTTTTACAACATTATAATAAATCTTCAGAAAACAAAATGGTGGACAAAAGTTTTTAAAATAAAATTGTGTAGAATTAAATTCTACTTAAAATTGTTTATAAATATCTTTGCGATATCTTTAAAGACAATTGAGATATTGCAATGTTTATAGTTTTTAAAATATATCTTCAGAGAACAAAATGTTGGGCAAAATTATTTAAATAAAAATTGTGTGGAATTAAATTCTACTTAAAATTGTTTATAAATTTCATTGCGATATCTTTAAAGATAACAGTGATTTTGCAATATTTGTAATTTTTATTTTAATATATCTTCAGAAAACAAACTGGTGTAGTAAAATATTTAAAATAAAATTGTGTAGAATTAAATTCTACTTAAAATTGTTTATAAATATCGTTGTGATATCTTTAAAGATTACTGAGATATTGCAATGTTTGTAGTTTTTAAAATATATCTTCAGAAAACAAAATGATGGCTAAAAATATTTAAAATAAAATTTTGTGGAATTAAATTCTACTTAAAATAGTTTATGAATATCATTGCGATATCTTTAAAGATAACTGACATATTGCAATATTTATAGTTTTTACAATATGTTAATACAACTACAGAAAGCAAAATGGTTGCCAGAACTATTTAAGATACAATTGTGTGGAATTAAATTCTATTTAAAATTGTTTACAAATATCATTGCGATATCTTTAAAGATAAGGTCGTGGGTATTGGGTCGCGTGTTGTGGAACGTGGAACACGTGTTCTGTTATCTATTTTGTGGGTCGGGAGTACTGGGATGCGGGTCGTTAGTCGTGGATTGTGGGACGCATGTCGTCGGGTTGCGGGTGTCTTGTGGGTCGCGTATATAATAATTTATAATGTGAGTGAGTGAGCAATGGAAATTTAATAAACAAGTATTTGTAATCAATGTTTGTCTTCTAATGCATGGTCCAAGCAACACTCACATTTTTTTAAAATGCTTATTACACAGTTTGTATAATATTAAACAAGACGGTTGATATAATAAAATGTCAATTAGTAAATAAACAAATAAAGTTGCTTGACTCAATAGAAAATGAATTTGATTAGTGCTGTGTGTTGTAAACACAAAATTGATTGTTTATTTTATGAATGCTGAGGCACATTCATTTCTTATCTTTAATAACTTGAATTGTGCTTATTGGACTGTTTTTTTCAGTTAGATTTAAATTTGATTACATTTATAACTGATTAAATGCTGAATGAAACTATACATTAATTTTTAGACTATTGGCATCACTGATTTTAAGTTAGGGTATTTTTATTTAAACACATTTTAATATTAACATCCTGTATGATTCATTCAAAATGGTTCTTTTCACTACGGTCAGCATAGATGATAACAGTGCAAAATGTTTGAGACTTGAATAAAATTGGTTTTAACGGACATATTTAATAATTATTGTGTTAAATGATGTTAATTTGATAAACGATAAGTTGGATTAATATTCGGTAGTTCAGTTTTCTTGGAATACATCAGTTTTAAGAAACATAACCTCAGTTAAGGTAATTTCTTTTGAATTTTCTGTTTTTTTTGAATGAAAACTTGATTATTTAATAAAGCGTGGCCGTTATATTATTAATCGGTTGGTATAGAATTGCAACAAAGTGCCGCAACAGAACATAGTTATGTAACATTCAACTGCAATAAAGTACCGCAATACGAGACTTATAGCGGCCCATCCCTTGTCGGTTTTATGCCGAATTAGCGAACTGTTCTATACGACAAGTTCCATACTGCGCGACACATATGTGCGGCATAGAATTTTTGAACATCCTCGCTCAAAAATTTCTTGCATTACGGAACATTTTAGATTAGTCCGTAATAATACGCTGTAACACAGCTATATCTATCTTGGCTCGAATAACAATATGAACTGATGGAACGATATAGTGTTGCGGGGATATGTTAGGTGACGTTCTTTGAGGGTTCGGTAAATAAATATTTTATGATAAATCAAATTTTTGCTAACGATTGTGTTTAAAAAATTGTTGTATTATAGAAATCATGAGAAAAGCTTTTGATTAGAACTTAATTGTAAAATTTAATTGGACCGATATTTTTCAGTTGCATAAATTGAAATTATGACATTTATTGTTTTTGTTTATGTTTCAATATTGAGGTTATGCATAACAGACTTAAATCATATGTTCAGTTGTTTCACTTAGTTAGGGTTTTTTTTATTAGTACTCACTTCAGGTTATTCTAATAGATCCTGAGTGATACACTCAAAATGGTTCTGTTTCTTGCAACAGTCGATGAAGATGGTTGTGCATTTTGGGGTGTGGTGAATTGATAAAGGTAATCTGCATTAATCTTGGCTTTTTATTGTGGAAGTGCAATTTTTGAACAATTCGCGAATGGCTCTTATATGGGGGGTATTAATTTTACTAATATTTTGCATTTTGCATCGGTAATTTATTTCTATCTTTTTTAATCGGAATTTTTTGGTTTTAATATGTTAAATGTTATAATGTAGTACTATAAGCAACCATATTGGTGTGCGTCTGCTTTCTCAGTTTCTTACCGCTGGGCGAACAAATTACGTCAAGAACTACTACAGCATTTTATAGACTTAATAATTTTCTACGTTTGATGCCAACGTTATTTATTGCATTTATATTTCCGTTTTGTATTAGGTGGTTTGTAATTAAATATATTGTTACCTAATATAAATTCCAGGCTTGAATTGTCCATGTGACGATGTCAAAAATTTGCTGTTAAGTATATATGTGGGTCGTCGGGCAGCTACTTTTTATAACAGCGTGGCGAGCACACAAATCGCTCGCTGGACGGTCATATTTTTTGTGTGTTATTGCCCGAATTCAATTTTATTTTAAGGCAAAAACATCAGCTTGTTGCAAGGAAATTTACAGTAAGGCATTTAACGTGCTAAAAAAAGTCGTTTTTATTACAATTTTAATTAAAAAATTATAGCTGTGCTTAGTGTTTTTTAATATAATTATTTAAATAATATCAAATTACTCCGTCGACGCCTTATCAAACTAGAAACGATTGCTGCCGTCTAATGAAACGATTAAATTTTTTTATTATTTATTTATTTCGGTGATTATTTTATTATATAGCTACTTGCGAAACTAGCCAGTATCGTTCAATACATTATGAACTGCGATATGAAAATAATATAAATATTATGATCTCATTACGCAACATACTTTGAAGTTATGATATTCATCGAAATATTTGTGTGTACATTTTTATCATTTAGGTTATGTGCAAGCAAGAAATGTCATCATATGTTTCACTTTCTTGGGGATTTTTTAATTTAAACTTACTTCAGCTTGGTTCCAAACTAAACATCCTGTTTGATTTATTAGCAATGGTTCTTTTTCCTGTGGCAGTTGTTGAAGATGGATGTCCATTTTGGGTGTGGTGAAATTCTTTCAAAATTTTTGGTTTTTAATGTGCAAATTTGATATCTAATTGATTTGTGACTGGCCCTAATTTGGGGGCTACTACATTCATTACCATTTTATATTTTTAACATCAAATGAAGAACTTAACCTCAATTTCTTCAATCTTCGTCAAGGTATTTAGTTTCAATTGCTTTTATTAATTTTATTTGTTTAAATACGAACAGAGTATGTTTGACGAAGCGAGTTAGTATTAAAATTATTTGAATTAAAAGATTTTGTGCTATTTATTGTGCTTTCATAATTTTCTGCGCCCATAGTTTTGTGTGCTAACATGTGGTCTACGTGCTTTCCGTAATCCCTGTTAAATATCTAATCGAAATTTGTGATAAATCATTGCTTTTCAGCAAGATTGCTGTTAGGATGGGTTGTATGACGTGCAGTTTAAATGTTGGATGAAAGCCGGCAAGACTGAGGGTTGTAAACCACACCTTAGAATAGCAGCAATGCTTTTATTTCAACATATTACGCCTTATTTTGTTTCTATTGCAGAAAAAGTTATTTATTTTAAATACATTTTAATATATACAATTATGATTTGCTTAGAAATAACTGTAAAATTTTTTTGTTTTACACGGAATTGCTAATTTTAATTATATTTTGGTTTTTTATTACACTTGGACTTATCGAAAGTGAAAATTATGGTTGTTATAAACACTATAATATATCGTTTAATAAATTTCTGTTTGAACGAATGATTTTGAGCTTTTTCCGCAGAACACGTAAAGTAACGATATGATCGTTTGAATAGTTCGGGAAATGTTTGTGTTTACATTTTAATCAGTTAGGTTATGTGTTTTTCAAAGGTGACTAATCGTATGTTAGGGATTTTTTGTTTGATTCATTTTACGTTGGTTATAAACTAAACATCGTCTATGATTACTTAGCAATGGTTCTTTTTCCTGTGACAGTGCTTAAAGATGGATGTGCATTTCGGGTGTGGTGCAATTAAATAATCAATCTTTCTTAATTTTCGGTTTTTAAAGTGCAAATTTAATATTNATTTCTCACGGCTGAAATAAAATCAATCCATCTTCATCCAGGTATTTCGTTACAATTGTTTTTGTTAATTTTATTGGTTTAAATATGAACAGGCTATGTTTAATGGAGCGAGTTAACATCAAAATTACTAAAGTTCTTGTGTTACTTTAATATGCTTTCAAAATTTTCTAGCTTTGTGTATTAACGTGTGGTCTACTTGGTTTTCGTAATTCCTGTTACCGATCTAATGGAAATTGATAATAAATAATTGCCTTTAAGCAAGATTGCTGCGTTGTATGGCGTGTAATTTAAATGTTTGATAAAAGTCGGCAAAACCGAGGATCATAAACCGCACAGTAGAATAGCACCAATGCTTTTATTTCAACATATTACGTCTTATTTTGTTTCTCTCGCAGAAAAAGTTATTTATTTTAAAAATGTTTTAATATATTCAATTACGATTTACTTTGAATTGAGCTTTAAAATTTTTTTGTCCTACTCGGAATTGCTAATTTTAATAATGAATGTTAGTTTTTGATTACACGCGGACTTATTGAAGTGAAAATTATGTTTGTCCGAAACCATTTATTTGCTGCAATTTATTGTTGATTAATTTTTTTATGAACGAATGATTTTAAACTTCTCCGCAGCATACTTGAAAGTAAAGAAATGATTGTACGAACAAATCGGAAAATTTTCATGTTTATGTTTATGTCATTGAAGTTATGTGTTTATCAAAAGTGACTTATTGTATGATAGGGATTGTTGTTTGTTTGATTCATTATAAGTTGGTTCCAAAGTAAACAATAAACATCCTGCATGATTAATTAGAAATGTTTCTCTTTAATAACAGTTCATATTTATATGAAGGTGCTATTTCATTGTAGTGCAATTTAATAAGTAATCTGTGTTCATCTTAGCCATTTATTGAGCTAGTTTAATATTTAATTGATATTTGAATGGCGCTATTTTATTGGATTCTATATTCATTAATATTTTTTGGATTTTAAATCAATCAAGGTAGTATTTGATGTTTGCTTTTATTAATTTTATTATCAATGAAAACTTTTTAAATTCAATTCTAAATTTTAATTTTAAATAATATTTTTGTTATTTTATAATGATAGTGGTGATGTTTGTGCATTTTCCGATAAATTGTTTATGCAAAATTACATCGTTTGTGACAGATATTTAATGAAGTTTTTTGCATTTTTTATTAATGTATATTAATTGTCATTTAGTTTATTCCCTTGTGTTGTAAGGTCTATGTTGTTCCTGTAATCCTCATTATGATAGCACACGTTAAAAATTAATTACCGGAAACTGGGTCGTTTAATCCCAGTTAAACTGCCTCGCCGTTACACCTAACCCAACCTTGCTCAATCTAATTGGCTTAGGATGGTAGGTTGTACAATAGTGAAAGTATCGGTAGACAGTTAGTTAGAATAGCATGTTTCCACATTGCACGATGTTGAAACATTGCATAATTTTTAGGTTATAAAGTAGTTTAACATTTAACTAAAATAATATTTATATAATTTGTATAATTAAAAATGATCAAAAACCATCTCACATTTACAAATAGGCACGAATATGTGATCGGTACTGATGGTGTTGCAATTAAATATTTTGTTTAACATATATTTCTTTAATTTTCAGTTCAGACACCCAAATAGCAATATTAAAAAATTGCTGGCCAGATCTCTTCGTATTGGGATTGTCGCAATGCTCCACATCGCTATCGTTAACTACAATTTTATCGGCCTTGATTAGTCAGCTGCACGCCTCAATTGCTCAAGACAAGATGCCCGCTTCGAAAGTCAAACAAGTCACCGATCATATAGTGAAAATACAGGATTACGTTAGCTGCATGGACCGATTACAAGTTGACGATCATGAATACGCTTTTCTCAAGGCCATCGCCATCTTCTCATCCGAACAACCAAATATTAAATTAACGAAACAATTAGAACGTTTACAAGAAAAATCCTTCCAGTTACTTCGGACTTACGTTAACCACAATTTTCCGAATGATGCCGATCGATTTCCCAGGTGAATATCTTTTTTTGCTATTTAAACATTTCTTTATCTAAAACGTGTTTTTGAGTATTTACTTACTTTTATATAAGTCAAAGATGTTTCTCAAATATTTAAAAACATTTTTCTAAATTTTCTAGATTCTTTTGAAAATATTTATGTAAATATTTCTATAATGTTTCAATATCTTTCTAAAATTTTTTTACAAAATTTAAAAACATTCTTCAACTTATAAAAATGTTTGAAATATTTTTATTTTTAATTATAGACTTCTACTACGCCTTTCTCCGCTACGTGCCTTAGACCCGACCATTTTGGAGGAGCTTTTCTTCGCTGGATTAATCGGTCAAGTACAAATCGATAATACTATACCTTACATATTAAGAATGGGAAGCGGGATGAATTTCCGGCATGTCAAATCTGAAAGTATTGAAGATTTTATTTGCAAATAACTTTTAGAAAAAATATAATTCTGACTTAAATATACCTGAAAAGGTATTTCTAACACGAAACAAACTTAAAATTTGTATATTTAAACTTTAAAATAAATATTTTTTAGAATTTAAATCATTCAAAATTTAGTGCGCATGCGCGACTGATTTTATTAAAAGGAATACACTTAAAAAAATTTATACAGATATTGGAAAGTTTGTTAGAAATATCCTTATATAATATAAAAAGTACTTCCAAAATTTTTATAAAAGTATTTATTTTCTAAAAATTTAATAGCAATATATTTGTATATACACAAAAATATTCCAATTAGGGTGGGATAAGCGGCCTTTCTTACTTATTTTAAG
This sequence comes from Tachinus sp. AB-2021, assembly GCA_030264575.1. Taxonomy (NCBI): domain Eukaryota; kingdom Metazoa; phylum Arthropoda; class Insecta; order Coleoptera; family Staphylinidae; genus Tachinus; species Tachinus sp. AB-2021. The sequence goes on along the minus strand of JARJEC010156399.1, from coordinate 31,969 downwards.
TTTCAATTAAATGGGTAAAGTACTTAACGTTTACGACAAAGAATTTCTTTTTAAAAAGCTTCAGAAATGAAAATTATATTTTTTATGCACATTTTAATAAACGTTGAATGAGAACTTGATTTAGAGACGTAGCTTTTAACACGTAATGCCTTCCAACAACACAGATCTTGTTAAGAGAGTTAAATATACAAATAATATTAGGATTATTCCTACAAGCTGCAGAACTGGTTCCTGACCAGTCAGATCTGCCTGTGAGCAGATAAAGTAATTCGAATTAGGATCGAAACTTGAAACTTGAAACTAATTATTCAGAAACAGTTCGTAAACTGTAGACCGAACGTTGTGCTATGTTTGTTGATAGATTTCTCATTCAACGTTTTAATCTTTCATTGGACGCAGTTCATATATATGTACATGTTCAGGCATTACAAAATGGAAAATTAGATCGGTTGCAAAAAACGTTAATAGCTATTATTACAAACGAAAATTATTTGAAACAATGCAGTATATTCATATTTAAACTTATCATTGCAAGAATATTAAGAAAACAAAACTGAAAACTAATCTTAAAATTATTTTTTCGTCAAATGAACCAACAAATTTTCTTCTGAATAAACCAATTTTATTGAATTGGCAACGTTTAATTCCATGTACAATTAAAATTCTCCTTGGAAAATTGATTTTTCCATTCTATCGAAACCGACCGTAATCTGAAGCAACATTCTATGCCGATGTTAATAAAATAAAACTAATCGGAAGTAAATGCTTTTATTAAATCTAAAAAAGCTAAAAGTAGATAAAAAAAGATCTTTATTTAAACGCAGAAAATTACGAACAACCGATTTTACTGGTCTATTGTAAATCAATGAACAGACACAAAAAAAGAAGGCGAAATCAAATCTTGATATTTGTTCCTAGACGTCACACTAGGCATGAAAATATTAACATCTAATTTATAATTGACGGAATGATTTTTGTTAATTTTTTTTAAACGAAAAACGCAAACTCGTCTGTACTATTTAATACAAACGTATTGTTCAATTTGAGTGTTAATTGGGAAAAAAAAATGATTTTATTAAATTTGTCTCTAATTTTAGAATAATACCCGATTAAAATTTTAATGTTGGCATAGAAGGAGCTGGTAAAATACTATGGTTCTATTTAGGCGAAAACTCGAACTGGCGTCGCTTGCTTCTTGGCAAACTACCAGAAGTTCTCAAAATTCAAGCGGGAGATTTTAATTGTTTCTATGGAATTGTTAGAAAAAAGCCGTAAAAAAACTTACATCATTTGTGATTAGGATTATTCTTTTTTTGAAAAATTGATAAGACGTTTAATGAAAATGAGAAACGATAACAAATTTGTCTAATGCACAATAACGCAACTCGAAATTTTTTTAATTTATTCTAAATTGAAATGGATTACCTCATAATTTATTATATGAAAATTTAAGAGGGTGGAATCTGATTATCAATTTCGTTTAAGGTCACCATAGAGGCCTGCCCATTTTAATATTCATTATATTTATTAATAAAAATGTTAATTACTTTTCCATCAAAAATTAATTCAATATTCAATCAAAAAAATCATAATCCAATCATTGGTACAAAAAAAATTATATTAAATTGCTTAAAATAATTCTCAAATTAATTTTACCAATTCCATTAAAGATCGGAAAAACATTTTTGTGATTTTTAAGCGAAAACTCGAACTGCCGGCGTATGTCTTATAGAAAACTACCAGAAGTTCTCACTACTCTAGCAGGAAATTATAATTTTTTGTAATGAATTGCTAGTAGGAAACATACAAAATTGTTAATGCTTGAAATGGTTTATTTTTGCTATTCGTTTGAATAAAACGAGTATTTATTTGAAAACAGAATTTTTTTCTAAATATCAGTTTCATCATATCAAGAAAATAATTTTAAGATTAGTTTTATTCTCATTTATTTGAATAATGATACAATTTTGTATCAATCGATACAATTTATATTTTTTTTAAATAACATCGCGCTTTTGTGTGTGTAAAGTTGTTAAAATCGTTACTATATCTGCAAGACAACTTTTTCAAAAATAATTACAGAATTTTCATGATGCCTATCTTCACTTTTTTTCCAAAAATAATGAGTTCTATATTAATTTCATGATGCAACTGAAGTTACCTATTTTAATTTTTAACTGAAGTCCATTTTCGTATTTTCAAAATTGAAGTTGCTATCTTAATTTTTTTCAAAAATAGGTGTTGAATATACTAAATAATTTTTTTGCCTATTTTCATAATTTTTCAACTGAAATTTCCTATTTTCATAATTTATTCAACTGTGTTTTTTTTTTCTTCAAAATTAATAGGTGCTGACCATACTAAATTATTTTTACGCAACTGAAGCTGCCTATTTTAAGTTGCCTATTTGCATATGTTTTTAAATTCAAGTTGCATTTTTTTTCTTCTAAAATAATAGGTGTTGAAGTATACTAAATTATCTTTACGCTTCAACTGAATTTGCCTATTTTCAACTGCAGCCTATTTTTATATTTTTTTAACACTTTTTTTTAAATTAATGGGTGCTGATCAAACTAAATTATTTTTATGGCACAACTGAAGCAGCCTATTTTAATATTTTAAGTTGCCTATTTGCATATGTTTTTAAATTCACGTTGCATTTTTATCTTCTAAAATAATAGGTGTTGAAGTATACTAAATTATCTTTACGCTGCAACTGAAGTTGCTTATTTTAATTTATTTTTCAACTGAAGCCTATTTTTGATATTTTTTAAACTTTTTTTTTTAAATTAATGGTTGCTGAGCATACTAAATTATTTTTATGATGCAACTGAAGTTGCCAATTTTTATATTTTTTTTAACTGAAGTTACCTATTTTTTTAAATAATAAGTTAATATACTAATTTTACTTTGTGATGCAATTAAAGCTGCCTATATTAATAATTTTTTTCAACAGAACTTCCCTATTTTTATATTTTTGCAATTGAACTTGCCTATCTTCATTTTTTTCAAAGTAATAGGCCAATATTCTAAATTATTTTTTAATAGAAGTGATGTTGCTTATACTCATATTTTTTCAATAGAAGATTTTTATAATTTTTTTTGACTGAACTTTATATTTTTCAAAAATAATATTCTAATATACTAATTTAATTTTTTGATGCAATTGAAGTTGCTTATTTTAATTTTTGTTTAACAAAAGTGTATCTCCATTTTTCTCAAAGATGGTAGGTACCGAATATACTCAATGGTTTTTTATGCAATTGAAGTTGCCTATCTTCATAATTTGTTTAAACTGAAGTTTTCTCTTACTTTGTTTTCAAAAATAATATGTGCCGAGTATACTAAATTATTTTCTGATGCAATTGAAGTTTCCTATACCGATATTTTTTGTTGATTATCTTCTTTTTTTTTCAAAATTAATTTACAACCTACCAGAATTATGTTAAATATTTTAAAAATAGATAAAAAAAGCTAGGAAAGTTTAAGATCAAAATCCCATAAGAATTTACATCGGTGTCTAAAATGACATTTTCAATTTGCTCCTCACTGAGTCCGGACCTGGATTTGCGTACAATTTGTAGTGTATACTCTCATTACATTGAACAAAAAAGCCAACAAAGTAATTAGTACTTCACTTGTTTATTTTTTTTGTTGAGCCTTTTGATCAAACGATTTGTATCTGGCCGACCCTCATAATTTCTCAATAATCACGCTTTTCCTATAATTTGTCGTAGCAGTGACTGTGGGGAAATAAAAGATTGCAGAGTCGCGCTTTGACTCAACTGGAAACCATGGTGTTTGTTACTGTGGAAAATTCAAATTTTCCAAGATATAGCTACGAGTTCGGCGATTTTTTTTAGCCAAACCACAATTCTTGTATTCCCGCAATCTCTGGAACAACAAATTTTTATTAAAACCGTAATTTTAAAGTTAATTTTGTTTAATCAGAACAGGATTAAACAAAATTAACTATCAAGCAAAATTAAAAATATTAAATATTTCTATAAAAATTGACTAATTGCCTATACTAAAATAATTACATATTAGTTGTATTTTGAAGCCGATTTTGTTTAATCCGTTCAGGTTCGGATTAGTGACTTTAAATTTATTCTATGAAAATATATAAAAGCCGGTTCTGTTTAACCCTCCTTTTCTCAGCAAAAAATGCATACGAATCCCCACGGCTAGGTGCACGTGTACCTTTACGATTTTCAAACAAATGTTTTACTAGCACTTGATTCAATTTTTTAACTAGTTTGCGGTTACACCTTGAAATGCTTTATTGAGAATCTGTTTATGTTTTCAAATTACAAAAAATATTTACTAACATATTTAATTGTTGTCCAAAAAATGTACCTTATATTCTTAATACAGATTGTGTGAAGTGTTGCCCAAAAGTAGTTATAAAATTAAATTTATGTGGCAGTAAAACATTTGTTTGAAAATGGTAAAGGTACTGTCGAATAAAAATATCTGGACGTGTGGCTTGTACAAGTGTACCTTGTCGTGGGGAAGAGAGTTAATCCGAACGTGTTCAGATTAACGATGCTTTCAAGCAAATATTAAATATTTCTAATAAAATAAAATAATTTTGTTTCATTATCAAGCTGATTCTATTTAATATGCACGGGTTTGGATTAACGAGACTGCCTAACAAACATGTAACACACTTCAAACTCCTATCAAAATTTAATTGTTTGCTCAATTTTTAAAACGTTAAAATGCCCGATTGTCCGGTCAACCGCCAAAAATCAGAATATGTATTTTTCAATTTGCGTTCAAATTTCATAACATTTTCATTTGTCAATTATCATTTTTTTTCTTCAAAAAATGTGTTTAACTGAATGAGGAAACAGAAGTTGCACTTTAGATCAATTGGAGACCATGGCGCCGGTACCATTATTCTGAAAAATTTTAGGCCTGTAGAGTATAAATTTTCCAGAATGGTGATGCGGGCGCGATGATCTTTTTAACCAAATTGTGAGAAAAAGTTTTTAAAATCAATAATCCGGACAGGTTCAGATTATCAAAAATTTAATCAAAAATTATAATTGTTAAATGTTTTTATCAAAATTTGTACAGAAATAATGATTTAATTTGATTTTAAGCCAATTTTCTTTGATCCAGGGAGGTTCGGATTACCGAAAGTTTGATCAAAAATTTAATTTAAAAATATTTTTATTAAAATTCATTTGCACGTACAGAAATAATGATTTAATTTGATTTTAAGCCGATTTTGTTTGATCCGGAAAGGGTTTGGATTACTGAAAATTTAATCAAAAATAATAGTTTTTAAATATTTTTATTAAAATTCAATTGTGTGTACAGAAATAATGATTTAATTTGATTTTTAAGCCTTTTCTGATTTTCGACTTTCATATTAATTTAATAATTTTTCAATTCAAAATGCAATTGGCTTAAACAGTTGTTTAATTTCATTTTAAGATCGGTTAGCGAAACTTTTATGCAAAAATTAAAATTGTAAAAAACTCTGGCCGTTCGCCAAAATCAGAATATTTTCGTTTAAACATTTACAAACATGGATTATATTTTTTGCTATTCATGCGACGAAATTTGTCAGTTATTGTTTTTTTTTTTTCAAAAAATTGTGGGAACAGTATTTTTGGCCAGTCTAGTTCTAGTTTTTCATGCCAAAAAATTAACTTCTAGTTTTTCAGAATGATCCTGCTGCGACTTGTATTTTTCCCCAATCCAACAATACATTTTTTTAGAAATGCGACGATTTGTTTGTAAACTTTCTTTTTCAATAAATGCTCTTTGTGGGTTATGTTAGGTAAAAATAAACCACTTTCATCATTTTCAATTTTGTCTGTTTTTTCCTAGCAATTCAAAACAATTAATTATAATTTCCTGCAGTGTCTTGACCACTTCTGGTAGTTTCTCTATTAGGCAATTGCTGGTATTTTGAATTTTCTCTTAAATATAATCATCACTTTGATTTTCCAATTTCTTAATGCCGTTGTTAAAATTATAACCAATTAGAAAATTATTTTATAAATAGAATTATTTTGTATCCATGGCCAGATTTAATTTTTTTTGTTTGTTGATTATTAAAATTTTTCTTGCAGAATGATTAATTTTTTTATAAATATAATTCTAAATAAATGTTAACATTTTCATACCTTGTGTGGTGACCATGGATGAAATAGATAAACAGATTCCATTGTTTTAAATTTTTATATAATCAATTATGTGGCAATCCGTATAAATTTAAAATAAATAATAAAATTTTTATATTATTATGAAATAGGTAAATTTGTTATTTTCATCTAAATTCCATTAAAAGTTTGGCGGTTTTAAAAAAAAAAAAAATTCAATTTCATTTGATGAAATTTTTGTCTTTTTCTAACAATTCAGATGAATTAATTAAAATCTCCCGCTGCGTTTTGACCTCTTCTGGTAGTTTACCACTAGGCATGCTATGCCAGTTCGATTTTTCTCCTAAATAGCTTCACGGTATTTTACCAACTACTTCAATGTCGCCATTAAAACTTTAATTGTGAATTATTCTAAAATTTAGAGAAATTTAATGAAATTGTTTTTTTCAATTTCTAATTGCTTTTAAATTTTGCAACTCGTTTGTACTGAATAGTACAAATGAGTTCGCATTTTTCGCTTAGAAATTATTTAATTAAAATATTTCTTTGCTACTATAAATAAATATTGATTTTTTCATGCCCTGTGTGACGACTAGGAACATTTTTCAATATTTGATTCCACCCTCTTAAATTTTCTTTTTACAAACCGTGTTTATTAATTCATTGAAAATTTGAAGAAAACATGACACGATTTGTAAAATTCAATCCTGATATATCAGAACCAGCATATTTGCTTTAATTCTAAAAATTAAAATTTTAATTGAATTTCCACTTGAATTATATTAAACAAAATTCATTTTAAAGCTAAAATGAGTGGTTATCTGCCCTTCTTGATTGTTGCGGCATTTGGCAACGTCAAATTTTATATTTAATTTTAAGCTTTTTATTTAAAATTCATTTTCATCATCAATTATAATCAAGATTTAAAATGGAATTTAACAAATTTGAATGTACTGCATTTTTCATCTTTGCCATTTTATTTCTGAAGCAAACAACATGGGAAATAGATTTTTTTTATCACTTAATGTAATCGGAACCCAATAAATCCGTTTTTATTACTACATTGATAAATACCATTGAAATGGGGAAAAAATAAAAGAAATGTGTATGGAAAGTGATAAAACAAAATCCTTATAATCACATTGTACTTAAAATATTGTGATATTGCAATACAAAATGTAAACATTTAACTGATACTTAATTTTTAGAACGAACTTAATGTAATGGATGTGCAATGCAGCTTGAACGTCATTAAATCTTAATAATTTTAGTGTAAAAAAACAGTCGTAGATGTTTAAGCTGTCTTTAATTGCGCATACCAAGGTGATTAACTTATTGTTAAGTAATTATTTGGATTGAAATTTAGCTTAAAAAGATAATTATATTTATACATAATGCAGGTTCGACTTTTCATTTTGCATTGTATATATTTATTGTATTACCTATAGTATTTTTAAGTATTTATAAAGAACTACGAATATATTTTAATGTTCAGATCACTTTTATTGTTACTTAAGTTGCATTGTTCTAATTTTTGTAGGCAATTTATAACTCTGGAATGTGAACGTGAGGTGAGTACAATATTTATTTGTCAATATATTGCAGCGCCATCTATCGCGGTTTACGATCCACGAACCGCGACGTACCACAAACGACACACGAACTGTGACCCACGATCCAAACCCCGTGATACACTACCAACGACTCGGAACCTGCGGCTTAAAACGCATCCCCCTCCTCCAGCCCCCTCCTCCAGCCACCCTCCTCCAGCCCCCTCCCCACTCAGGGTCGACTTACTGATGAGTTATTGTCTTCTAAGATTGCTTATTCCATGGAAGATATGGGAAAGGCAAATAATAATCTCAAATAAAAGTTGAAGATAATTAAACAAGCTTTAATTTAACTTATAATTTATTACGGTTTCAATTTAAATGTAACTTAATCCGGCTCTGAATTGTCAATTTTCTCAATTTTCCAACTTATTAATGGAAATTTTGCAATTTTACTTAAATAAAAGTTGAAGGTAGTTAAACAGGCTTTAATTTGAAGTATAATTTATTACGCTTTCAATTTAAAATGTAACTTAATCCGGCCCTGAATTGAATTTTTGTTATTTTCTATTTTTTTCAAATTGTTAATGAAAATTTTGCAATTTTTCTCAAATAAAAGTTTAAGCTAATTAAACAAGCTTTAATTTGATGTATAACTTATTACGGTTATAATTTAAAATGTAATTTAATCCGGCCCTGAATTGATTATTTTCGTTATTTTCTCATTTTTCCAACTTATTAATGGAAATTTTGCAATTTTACTAAAATAAAAGTTGAAGGTAGTTAAACAAGCTTTAATTTGATGTATAATTTATTACGGTTACAATTTAAAATGTAACTTAATCCGCTCCTGAATTGATTATTTTCGTTATTTTCTCAGTTTTTCAAATTGTTAATGGAATTTTTGGAAATTTTCTCAAATAGAAGTTGAAGGTAGTTAAACAAGCTTTATTTTGATGTATAATTTATTACGGTTTCATTTTAAAATGTAACTTAATCCGCCCCTGAATTGATTATTTTCGTTATTTTCTCATTTTTCCAAATTGTTAATGGAAATTTTGCAATTTTTTTCAAATAAAAGTTTAAGCTAATTAAACAAGCTTTAATTTGATGTATAACTTATTACGGTTTCAATTTAAAATGTAATTTAATCCGCCCCCGAATTGATTATTTTCGTTATTTTCTCATTTTTCCAACTTTTAATGGAAATTTTGCAATTTTACTCAAATAAAAGTTGAAAGTAGTTAAACAAGCTTTAATTTGATGTATAATTTATTACGGTTTCAATTTAAAATGTAATTTAATCCGCCCCTGAATTGATTATTTTCTCATTTTTCGTCCCTGAATTGACAATTTGCGTTATTTTCTCATTTATCCAATTTATTAATGGAAATTTTGCAATTTTTCTCAAATAAAAGTCGAAGGTAGTTAAACGAGCTTTAATTTGATGTATAATTTATTACGGTTTTAATTTAAAATGTAACTTAATCCGACCCTGAATTGACAATTTGCGTTATTTTCTCATTTTTCCAACTTATTAATGGAAATTTTGCAATTTTTCTCAAATAAAAATTGAAGGTAGTTAAACAAGCTTTAATTTGATGTATAATTTATTACGGTTACAATTTAAAATGTAACTTAATCCGTCCCCGAATTGACAATTTGCGTTATTTTCTCTTTTTTCCAACTTGTTAATGGAATTTTTCAAGTTTACTCAAATAAAAGTTGAAGGTAGTTAAACAAGCTTTAATTTGATTTATAATTTATTACGGTTTCAATTTAAAATGTAACTTAATCCGGCTCTGAATTGATTATTTTCGTTATTTCCTCATTTTTCCAAATTGTTAATGTAAATTTTGCAATTTTAATCAAATAAAAGCTGGAGGTAGTTAAACAAGCTTTAATTTTATGTATAATTTATTACGGTTACAATTTAAAATGTAACTTAATCCGACCCTGAATTGATTACTTTCGTTATTTCCTCATTTGTCCAACTTATTAATGGAAATTTCGCAATTTTACTCAAATAAAAGTTGAAGTTAGTTAACAAGCTTTAATTTCATGTATAATTTATTACGGTTACAATTTAATATGTAACTTAATCCGGCCCTGAATTGATTACTTTCGTTATTTCCTCATTTTTTCAACTTATTATTGGAAATTATTAGAAATGGTTAGTATTCTGATTTAGCGGCAAAATTTTCAGATGGGGTTAACCTCGGGCGCCCATAGATGACTGAAATAGACTGTCAAATAAACAAAACAAAATATTGCAAAGCAAAATTATCATGATGGTGTTGTGATCATTTTTGAACTGTAAAGTATATACTTTGATTATTCGTTGTTTGGACAAGCTGTCTAAATATAACAAATAAAAAGCGAACTTAATCTTACACTAGTTATTAACAGTTTATTATCACAATATTTATAAATATAAATAGATGCATTTAGACTATAGGTATAGCATACAGTATTGAATTCAATTAGCATTTCTAACACGTTTTTGTTTAAACAAATTAGTTTGATATTTCATTGGGTTCAACAATTCGAACTGACAATAAGGACGTGGATAAATTTAGCAGTACATCGTCGCTTTTTTCACTTAATGTAATCGCTTTGTGCTTATTCTGTCTTATTATTTCGGATGATATAATTTCTGGTTTTTCAATTGGTTGTTTTATTTCCCCGTTCAACCAGTATGTTGTCATTGTGCCTTTTCCCTAAAAATTATATCCAAATTGAGGAATAAATTTATATTTATAATAAAACTTACTTTTATTTGCAATTCTCCCCTACATTTCATATCAAACGTTCCGACTTTATCCAAGCATTCTTTTGTTGCGGAACTGACGTGGATTTTAAGTGCTTCGCCATTAGATTCCATACGAGATGCAGTGTTTACTGTATCTCCAAATAAGCAATATCTGGGCATTTTAAGCCCAACTACGCCAGCAACGCATGGGCCACTATGCAAACCAATTCTCAACATTAAGGGCTCATTTTGGAGATGTCTAATCTTGAAAAGTTTGACTTTATCCAAAAGTTCTAATGACATTTTGGCAATTTCACTGGCATGCTTGTCACCATTTCTTAAGGGTAAACCGGATACAACCATGTAAGCATCGCCAATAGTTTCAACCTAAAATATATTTGAGTACATCAATTTCAAAACTCGCTTTAACAAAATAAACTGAGGGTCCCAAAACATCTATGCATAAAATTAAAGTAATTTTAACGTATTTAAAAATATACCGGGTGACCTAAGCAATAGGTAAGGCTGTTTTATTTTGTTATTTATGAAGTTAGACAAATGAAATTTATACGAGTATATATGAAAAATGCAATTGTAATATTTTTGAAGTATTATCACTTCCGGTTATTCCGGAAACGACGTCATCTTGTGAATTTTAAATGGAACTATATACTTTTTTTGTTATTTTGAATTAGTTTGACAATTTGAATAGAAAAACGTAACGATCGTCAACTTTTATCACCATGGGAACAAAAAAAAACGCTTTTTTATTTTTGGATTTAGGTTGTTGCGTTAAAATGGTTCAAAAGTGATAAAAAATAATTTAGGTTGATGTTGCGTTAATGGCGCATTCTACAGGGTTACAAAGCACGTGTTTGTAGTTTTGGTTGGAAAGTCGCTTTTTCAAATGGGACTTCATGGGTCAATTGTCACTATTTGAGAGAACAATTTTCTGGGTGCAATGATACCAAACACATTTTATGAAAAATAACTAAAGTAAATGTCATTGAATCGAAAAAATCGGAAGTTTAATTAAAAAAGTTGGCCATGGAATGCCAAAGAAAAATTAGAATATTATAATTATTAAATAATTTCTACGTGATTACTCCATTTGAAATAAATGTTTTAAAAAAATTACCTCGGAAGAAGAACGAACCCATAATCTTTGGATTTTATGTCCACTGCTCTACCAATTGAGCTACGGAGGTATCTCAATTGACATTGGTATTATGTGAATTTTCTAATTTATTTCAGCTTTATTATTATTATTGTGCTAGCATAGACTAGACATACACACAACTGTATATGTGTAAGCATATCATGTAACGATGTTTCAAAAATTGACTTTGACGTCGTTGTAGTACATAAAACCAATACCAATTGAGATACCTCCAAAGCTCAATTGGTAGAGCACTGGGCATGAAATGCAAAGGTTATGGGTTTGATTCCCATAAATTTTTAAAACATTTATTTCAAATGGAGTAATGGCGTAGTCATTATTTAATAATTATAACATTCTAATTTCAACTTAGGCTATATATATATATATATATATATATAGATATATATATATATATTGTAAATAATTATTGTTTACAATCTTCTCCAATTAAAAACATTATTTATAGGCAACTAAAATAAATTTAACTTGCACGAAAAGATTTTTGTTTGGCATTCCATGGCCAACTTTTTTTAATCAAATTTCCGATACAATGACATTTACTTTAGGTTTTTTTTTGATAAAATGTTTTTGGTATCATTGCATGCAGAAAATTATGTTCTCTGGAATAGTAACAATTGACCCATGAGGTTCCATTTGAAAAAAATGATTTTTCGACTTAAAACTACAAAGGCGTGCCTTGTAACTTTGCAGACCATTAACGGCACATAGACCCAAATATTTTTTTAAATAATGTTTTATCAGTTTTGAACCATTTTAACCAATTCGCGGCTACCTAGATGCAAAACCAAAAATGTGTTTTTTTGTTGCCATGGTGATAAAAATTGACAATCACAAAAAATTTTTGTGTTTAAATTGTTGAACTAATTCAAAATAACAAAAAAAGTATATGGTTTCATTTAAAATTCACAAAATGGCATCGTTTCCGGAATAACCGGAAGTGATACTGATTTTACAATAAATTGCATTTATTTATGAAGCTACACAAATAACAAAATGAAACAGCCTTACCTATGGCTTGGGTCACCCGGTATAATAAAACAAGTTTTGTAACTATTTTATTGTAGGTTTGCCAAATTTTTTTTTTGGATAAGATGAGTTTTGAATCTAACGTTCTCAATTGTATTAATAATTAAGCTTACTTTGTAAACTTCATATTTTTCAATAATTGAATCAAAAGTTGTATAGAGATCATTCAATAAATTAACCACTTGTAAAGGTGTGCTTTGAGCTGATAATACTGTAAAACCAACAATATCACTGAAGTAAATAGTGACTTGTTCAAATGTTTCAGCTTCTACTGGTTGTCTTTTAATCAGTTGCGTTGCAACGCTTTGGGGTAACAGCTGGTAAAGCAAATCCTCGCATTTTCTTTTTTCATCTAAATAATCAGCAGTTCTTTCTTCGACCAGTACTTCTAAATTGTTAGCGTATTGTTCCATACGAGATAACAAATTAACTAACAAATTGTTGTCATTGCCATTGGCTCTACAAAATAATATGTACTTTAATTAGTTTTGTTTGCTACTAAAACTATTTCATTACTTGTTTATTTTTCGTATCATATTTTTTAATGAAAAAAAATCAGGTCTGATGGTCGCTTCTTCATCCCAGCATTGTTTCATTAAACTGCCAATTTCATTAACGCAATCATCAGTAATTAATGGCCGCAGGGCTTTGTTCGAATTGTTCAAATCTTTAAAATCTCTCACAGCCTCCACTATCTCTGAATTTAGAAATATTTATAAAATACTAAAATATATTGGAAAAGAGGAAGTCCAGTTATTGACTTTATTACTGTGGATGGTATTAAATAAAGTAGACAGGTTGAATGGTAAAAAGTGGATGTTTTTGTGTATTTGGGAAGAACTAGGTGATGAAAATTGAGTAGAGAGATGCAATAAAAGTAATCGTTTATTGTTGTGCCATTCGGCCTTGAAAAATAGTCAAATAAATACATTTTTTACAAACATCTTTTTAAACAAACAAAAAAATACATTTTTTTCAATACAACTAATGAAGTTACACTTCAAATTGTTTTCTTCTATTTATTCATCCATTCTAGTCCTCTTTCCGTACCTCTCTTTCCATTTGTTCTTCTCTCATTTTATTACATTTTTTCAGTATATGTTCTATAGTTTCCACTGCCCCTCCACACATTTTCTCCTCTTTCTTCATCCAGTATTTTGATGTTTGCTCTTTATTCCCACATCTAAATCTTGCAATAATTTTTATTTCTTTCATACCGTATTCTGTAAGTACAATTCTAGTGCTTTTACTTTTATGTTTATGTTATCTTTTACATCATTGTCCCCAACTAAGCCGATAGCTTGTGATGGGGCCAACAGCTTATAAGGTGACTTCCAAACCATCAGTGGATTGAAAGCGGGATTAAAATTGGTAACATTTTTGGGGTTTGAACTAACAACTTCCAGCTTCCTAGGCTAGCGCTTACCAACTAAGCTATCCATAAATTTTATAGAAGCATATTTTGCATTGTACCTAGATATGAACCACTCTATATCTCTTTCCGTAATTTTGTTCCATGTTTTTTGTTTTTGTTTATTCCAATTGCTCTCAATCTTTCTACTTCTTCGCTGGCACATCCATTCCTATTCCAATATCTTTCTCTACTTTAAATTTGATCATTCTTGCATTTCATTTTCTCATTGAAGAATTCTTGGAAAATCAAACACTCGTGTCTGTGGCAATCTTACTTCATTCTGCATTCACTTTTAATTTGTTTATATTACCGTATGAGCAGGTAATTGATCGGAAGTAGTCACGGTTTAGTAAATATCGTGAAAATATTTATATAAAGTTGTTTTCACACAGTAAAGGCTACCACTATTAAATTTATTACTTAATACTTAATTTATCCTTTTCAATTTTCTCAACTACTATATACGTTGGAGTCTCTTTGTTTGGCCCAAGTACCCATCTCCAGTATTTTGCCTGTATTCATTCTAATTTTTCCTGTTCTTTTCATCCCCAAATTTCTGCTCCAGATAATAACATTAGAGCTTCTGCCGATACGACAAAAATCCGATCTCGTCTCGAAATCGAGATCGAGATCAATACGAGATTTTTTTTTCCAAGGTCGAGATCAAGACGAGATTTATTTTTTTTTCAAGATCGAGATCAAGACGAGATTTATTTTTTCCAAGATCGAGATCAAGAAGAGATTTTTTTTTTCAAGGTCGAGAACGAGATCAAGACTAGATTTTCTTTTCCAAGGTTGAGATCGAGATTAAGACAAAATCTCGGCAAGATAAAAACGAGATCTTGCATTTAAAGAAATGTATAAATAAAATTATTATTTCAACAAAAGTTTATTTAATAAATATTATGTGTAAAATTTAATTTTTTTTTGTCGAGATTCAAGATCGTGATAGAGATTGTGATTGATATGTCGAGAATCAAGACGAGATCGATTTTTTAGGATCTCGACGATATCAAGACGAGATCAGTTTTTTTTTATAATCTCGACGAGACGAGATCCAAATTTGTTTAATCTCGACAGAAGCTCTAAATAACATACTTCTTACTAAGCTGTCGAACAACATTCAATTTATAAAGCAATAATAATCTTTTAGGTTGATTTGCCAAAAATTAACAAACTAACCTAACATACAGTTTATCTTCATACTTTCAAATTTTCTTTCCAATAACGCCATACTACCTCATTTGCTTTCTTTGCTAACTCTTTTATTGCTCATTCTCACTATTTCTTAACATAAATATTTAAATTTTCTCACTTCAAGTCTTTCCGATTTCCAATTTTTTTTCTTTCCCTCCCCTCCTTTCCCAAACATGATTGTTGTGGTTATTTTCACATTCACTAACCTTTTTTTTATTTTTCATACTCTAACATAAATATTTAAATTTTCTCACTTCAAGTCTTTCCGATTTCTAATTTTTTTTCTTTGCCTCCCCTCCTTTCCCAAACATCATTATTCTGGTTATTTTCACATTCACTAACCCTTTTTTTCTAAAACAGTTTCTGGATCAACTTTTTCATTCCTTTTGCTTCTCTTACAACAATTACCATGTCATAGGCATAAGCCATACTCTGTTCACATTCTCTCTATATACTTCTTCCATTCTTTTTATCAGTTTATGTTTATTAATTCCTATCACTCTAGTATTTCTATAGTTTCTCTTGATCTACACTTTTCGCCGCTTTTAGGTTCAAGAATAACGCATATAACTTTGCTCTTTCTATTGAAGTTTTACGTTCGTGTGATGCAGTTTTTATGCGTTTTCGCATAAAAAACAGTTTTCCTTTTTAAGGCAATGTCCATTTCATACCCAGTTTTTCTTCTGGTATTGCATATGTCTTCGACTTTATATTTTTCCCCACTGTTGTGTATTGGGCATACAACCCCTTTCCGCAGGTTTGGAAAATCTTCATCCTTCCATACATCTATCCTTTATTTTCTATTCTATCCACATTCTATATGTATTTTAGAGACGCGTCGGCACGTACTTCCCACAAAGAAACTAAATACACATTTGAACT
The DNA here is from genome assembly GCA_030264575.1 of Tachinus sp. AB-2021. Classification (NCBI taxonomy): domain Eukaryota; kingdom Metazoa; phylum Arthropoda; class Insecta; order Coleoptera; family Staphylinidae; genus Tachinus; species Tachinus sp. AB-2021. The sequence continues at coordinate 15,843 of JARJEC010156399.1, read as the reverse complement.
ATTTGAACATTTTTTTATGACCTGTTATGAACAGAGAAACAATTATGTCCATTTGATTGTTGTCGCTTGTAGCAACGTGAAATTGAATGGTTTTAAATTTTTTTGATTCTATGGCCAGATTGGCGTTGGGATACTGGTTGTCTAACAGTTGTTCTAGATTCTAGACAGTTAGTCTACTATCTTTTATCGTTTACAAGGGCAACCATTTACTTTGAATTTATTATTTTTTAACATAATTATTTTAGTACCCATCTACCCGCATGGTGTAATATTTTTGCAGGAAGATCACAGGTAGGGATAGTATCTATAATTTATAATAATTGGATTGCGCAATAGCTGGGTGTGTACGAAAAAACTATTTATTTATAGTGACCCTAAAATAATGACCTAATGGCTATTTTTTATTATAGTGACCCACTCAGTCACCCAATTATTGGATAATATCTCCACCTACGCTGTTCCTACAAATATATTGCACTAGATGATTGCCAGATTTTATTTAATCAGGTTAGGTAGTTGTCTAGTTAAAACCCAATTGATATTCATTGCCTGATGCAATGTTTTTACAGGAAAATTGAAAAAGTGGAGAATAATATCCGATAATTTGATTGCTCATTAGTTGGGCGGGTGCTCGTGTTACCAATTTTGATTGCGCTTTAGCTGGGCGGGTGGGCCGGTCACCATAGTCATAACTATTGGTCCAGTATTTTTTACTATAGTGAACCACCCATATTGTGAGTTCCAAATATATCGCAACATGCGATAAATATCAGTTTTTATTTAATTAGATTATTGAGGTGTCTAGATTAAAAATAATTGATAATCATCACCTAGTGCAAAGTGAGGTTAATATCCAATAATTGGATTACATAATAGTTGGGAAGGTAGTTGGGTTACTATAGTCAAGTTATTTGTCTAATAATAATTACTATAGTGTCCTCCCCTACTCACTAAATTATTGTGCGATTTATTTATTGCATGATATCTTTATCTGCGCTGTCTCTGCAAATATATTGCATTAGGAAAAGGATGTCAGTATTTAACTTTTGTTAAAAGACAGTTGACATACATTGTTTGGTATAAAATCTTTGTTTTATTATAGCAGATGAGGATAATATCCAAACAATCGGATGACGCCGAGCGGGTGAGTGGGTGGGTAGTTAAAGCTATTAGTCCAGGATTTATTACTATTATAGAATAAAATGTTCTGTGGAGAATTTGACACCCGAAACTTTTTGGGGTGTCGAATGCTACAGTACAACCAACTTAGCGTGGCCCATGGAAGGAGTTTTTGTGCAACGATAGAAAAGGACGTATAAGTCTGAGCCTACTCTAGACTTTTCTTGTGTTGTATGTCCTTTTCTATCGTTTTGCAAAAACGTCTTCCATAGGCCACACTAAGTTGGTTGTACTGTACATGCCTATAAAGCCCTTTACACGATCAATATTACTGTCAGTATTTCAAAATGTTTTCAATATTATTAGATATAGATAAAACTGTCGGTGTTTGTAATATCAGTCTTATTGACCGTGCATGACATCAATCTACATCATATACAGCTCATATGTCTAAAGTTTATGCAATGCATAAGATATCTACTAAGTTATATGTAAATAGATTTTTTGACCAGACGACCCATCGTGCATTTGCTTGATCTGCCATATGGCCAGTCCGGGCCTGTGTTTTAGTATTTTGTGATTAACTCGGAGATTAATACTGACTTGGTTTCTGCTTTTTCGAACTTGTCCGTTCCACCAAATAATTTTTTCACTCATTAAAAGAAATATTTACGTTTTTCTTACTTTTTTTTGTTTAGAAACTTCAACTTTGGATGTAACGCTTTGTATCTCCATTTCTTTTTTTATGTAATCTTGTTTGGGTTTGTTAAATTTCTTTAACATTTTTTTTGTACCATTACTCTATTTTGACAGCTCTATTTTTTTGATCTACGAAGAATTTTTCTTGCCTCTTTCTTCAAAGCCTTGTAGTCTTTGTTTTACCATTGACTTTGTATCCATTTATCCCTTTATCTATATATATTTTTCTTACACTTGTATCTTCAATTATTCTTTCTAAGTCTCATCATTGCCCCAACTTCCTTTTCTTTATACACACTTTTACTTATTTTTTATGTTATTCTTTATTGCGTTTTCTGAGCAAACTAAGCTGCTCACTTTTTTGTTGCTTTCTAGCTATATAACTTTACTTTCTGCTATTTGTTATAATTTGTTATAAGTTTCAGTGGTTGATTTCCGCGACTGCAAATATCTCGAATTCTTGACCTGTCTGTGCATTTACCACCACATAGTCTATGAATGAATTACCGTTTGATCCTACGTAGGTATTTCTCCTTATTCATGTCCCGATGTATTTTCATTTAGTAGATCCCATCCTTTTTCATCTATCCAATCTAACATTTTATTCACGTTTTTATTTTCTGCTTTTTTCTTCGATTTTCTATGATTTTTATGTCCGACTATTTTTCCTTTTGTTTCCGATCTTGCATTGATCTTCTCCTAATATTAGAGCTCTCTCTCTCTCTTTTCTTGCTTGAAATAATTCTTCTAGATCTTTTCTAGTATTTTTCATATTCTTACTGTATAACGTTACCATTTTAAAGTTATTTTTTCCTAACAGGAAGTTTTATTCTATTATTTCGCTAACGTCAATTGTTTAATTCCTACAATTATTCCCTTTTTGGTTTTCTCTTTTTTTTCTCATTGGTAGCAAGTCTTTTGTTCTAAGGATATCAAACTGTGTTAATCTAACCATGTTTCAAAAAGTCCAATCATATTAAATTTTCTTATTTAATTCCAAAGATCTTGCTCCTAGTTATTTAGTCCAGAGATGCAAGTTATAATACGGAATGTAAAAACGGTAAAAAACTAAACTAAATTAAACCGGTGTCTGCAACCGAGAATTAACACGTAAAGTGCCACAATAGAAATAGAGCATGAATGTCCCAAACGAACACTCAATTTTATATATTTATTTATTGAAAAATTGGGCTTTGACGCGCATGCGCGGCCGAAAATAACTGAACGTGTTTGTTATGCAATAAAAAGTTTTGCCGAAAAGTTGCAAAAAATAAAACACCTAATACTAAGCCAAATATAGGTAAAATACACAACCAATTAAATTGACACCAATAAGGTTGAGAATTACTGGTTTGGCAAATAAAGCTAAGCATTGATTAACCTTCTTAGGCATTAGAAGGTTAATTAATGTTTCCCCAATTCAAGGTGGTTGCTTTTGCAGGTATTATACTTATTTTTGCATATCAACTTAAACAAGATTTTCACTCTAAAAAGTCGTTTATAGATCAAAAATGTTAGTTTTTTCACATACTTGTTTAAAACTTGGGCGTTAATTTGTTTTTTATACCTTGTTTGCTCTTGTTATCATCTGGTCCTAAGTAAAATACTCCTTCTCTAGTAACAATTTCATGCACAATGATTCCAAATGAATAAGTGTCTGCTGTTTGATAGTTTTGTGGAGTAAATACATTACCATTCGTCAATCTTAACAATTCTGGCGCAGTCCAAAGCTGATCTAAAAATAACAATTTCTCAAGATGACAATAAAAATAAATGAAAGCTTACTTTGCCAATATTCGTGACTATCTTTGCTAATATTTTTTTGTCTTAAAAACTGCACACCAAAATCTGTAATTTTAACGACAAAGCGGCTGTCCACCAAACAATTATGCGAAGACAAATTTCCGTGATATTTAATATCACTGTTATGTAAATATTCCATGCCTATAGTTATGTCTAACATTAAGGAAAGATTGAAATGCCAATCGATTTTTGTAATGGGATGTTCAAGTACATCCTGCAAAGATCCTCTAGGGCAATAATGAGTTACAATGCAATAAGGATTATCCACACAAGCTCCATAAAATTTAACTAAATGGTCAGAAGTTAAATCTTTCATGGTTTTTAATTCCCTTAATTGTTCTCTAGTAAGCTCGTTTTTAGTATTAAAATTTATATGTTTAATTGCAACACGTATAGATTTATAGAAGCCGACATTGGCATAAATATGTCGTTCTCCTGCTTTACTAAATCCATCAAAGTCGGACAGCAACGTCTAAAAGAATTTCATCAATTTGCAATATTACAATTAGTTTTATTGATTTACCACTAGGCTGCCTTTATCTAGATCAACAGTTGATGTGCTAATACTGCTACGTTTGTTATAGTATCTGATATCATCATAGTTAATTCTCCAAGACATAGAATTAATATCGGCTTCCGATTTATAATGTCTAAAAATATTTTATAAATATTAGAAACCATTATTAGATAATTTAGCAAAACTTAAACACATACCTATAAAATATAGCTAAAAATATTAGTAAAGCAATAATGGCCACCACACATGAGGCAATGAGGACGGCGCTTATTTCAGATCCAGCTACCAATGAAATAATTAGTTATTAAAAAATTTTTTAGAAACATTACTTACTTGGACATTTAGAGTTATCGTACCCACACACGGGGGTATCACCAGGATTCTTACCAGATACCCAAGTAAAATTTTTAATAATGTTTAATTGTTTATCTTCTGTACTATATGATGCTATGATGTGGAACTTATCATCTGAACCCATTTGCATCATAGCATATTTTGCAATTCTTTGACCATTGCAATTGATTGTAACGTTTTCTCGCTTGCCTACAAATTTTAATCGACTATAAAGCAGGAAATTAAATTACTATGTTTTTATCACAATTTAGTTAGTCAATTGTGACTGAAACTAAACCTCAGTCTTCATCAGACGTTACAGAATGTTTACAACGTTTGGTGAAAACTGACACACCATGTCTGAAGTTTTGACTTTGTAACTGGTGAAGACTAACTCACTGCGTTTGCAGTTTTCACTGAATCGCAGTCTTCTTCAGACGTTACAGAGCACTACAGACCCCAGTCTATATCAGACGTTACAGAACTTTTGTAACGTCTGTTGAAGATTGGTACACGTGTTTGCAGTTTTTACTAAATCGCAGTCTTAATCAGACGTTAGAGAGCATTGTAACTGCAGCTTTGAACCTCAGTCTTTAAAGGACGTCTTCATCACACCTTTACAGAACTTTTGTAACGTCCGATGAAGACTGACACCAGTGTTTGCACATTTGACTGAATCTCAGTCATCATCGGACGTTACAGAGCACCGTGACTGCAGCTTTGACTAAACCCCAGTCTTCATCAAACGTTTCCGAACTTTTGTAACGTTTGATGAAGATTGGTACATGTGTTTGCAGTTTTGACTGAATTTCAGTCTTCATCAGACGTTACAGAGCACCGTGACTGCAGTATTGACTAAACCTTAGTCTTCATTATATGTCTTCATTAGACGTTATAGAACTTTTGTAACATCTGATGAAGATTAGTATGCGTGTTTGCAGTTTTGACTAAATCTCAGTCTTCATCAGACGTTACAGCGCACCGTGACTGCAGCATTGACTAAACCTAAGTCTTCATTATATGTCTTCATTAGACGTTACAGAACTTTTGTAACGTCTGATGAAGATTGGTATACGTGTTTGCAGTTTTCACTGAATCTCAGTTTTTATCAGACGTTACAGAGCACCGTGACTGCTGCATTGACTAAACCTCAGTCTTCATTAGACGTTACAGAACTTTTGTAACGTTTGATGAAGATTGGTACACGTGTTTGCAGTTTTGACTCAATCTTAGTCTTTATCAGACGTTACAGAGCACCGTGACTGCAGCTTTGACTAAATCCAAATCTTCATCAGACGTTTCAAAACTTTTGTACCGTTTGATAAAGTTTTTTACACGAGTTTGCAGTTTTGACTAAATTTCAGTCTTCATCAGACGTTACAGAGCACCGTGACTGTAGCATTGACTAAACCCCACTCTTCATCATACGTCTTCATTAGACGTTACAAAACTTTTTGAACGTCTGATGAAGATTTCTAATTTTGTATAACGGCATTCTATAAATTACCTTCAAATTGATAACCATACATGTTGCTAACGACATCAACTCCTCGAATTGTAGAATTTTTTACTATAAAACCATCCTCATCAGTTTGAAGTGTTTTATTTAAAGCGTAACTGTATAATAGAAAGCCATCAAATAGTCCGTCTAAATATATCTTTCCTTTTTCGCCATCGAGAGTTTGATTGTTTTCAGCATTTTCAGCTTCGGTCCATGGTGTAAAGGTGAAGAGAGATCTATATGCTCTACGAGCTCTTTCATTCTTTTCATCATCATCTTTTGGATCATACCAAGGCGTAGAAGGATGAGGAGCGCTACATAAAAATATTTGAAATCATTTATATTGAATATAGCCAATTTTAGAATTAATAGTGTAAAGGGAAAGAAGATTATCAGTTTTCTATATTTGCATTGGTATAAATTCACCTTAACAAATAAACTTCTTTTGACAACAAATTGTACTATACAAAAATTTGAGACATTGTCAAAAAAAATTTTGTCAGCATACAGTGAAGTGTGGTTTGGAAAATTTTTAGATTATAGCTTTGGAAGTTTTTTTAATTGGTCCAAACAAGAGAAAGGTCTTAACAAACTCCAACATTAAGCATAGCAAAAAACTACAGCTAATTCATAGCTATAAATATGTTGATATATTTCTAAAAGCATTTGTTTCTTTACAAAAGCTTTCAAAATTGACCCAAGTATGGGAACAGCTTAAGTAAACCAAAAATGTACTAACATTGCCACAAAATTGGAATTAATTGTTAACCATGACAATTTTGTGGTTTCCAGGAGCACCCGTTTTGCCACAGGAAAAATTAAATATGAAAAATGCTTTACAAATCCATTGTTGCTGCTGAAGAGAACACTGTACCAAACTACTCCATCCGTGTACTCTTCTTTTAAATATTGTTTTTAAAACTATGTCTATGCTAAGACCATTCACATAGGTTTATAGACTCAAAAATAGTTCAGGCCTAATTAGTGTAGCGATTAATAGCGTTATCTATGAAGATTTCTAAGAGCTTTATTTGGCACATTAAGCCTTTAAACTTAAATGAGCACGTTCTAAGCAAACTTCTGCATACATTTCCATAAAACTTTCAAAATCCTTATGATTAAAATCATGATATAAATATGTCACAGCTCACCGTAAAAATAACTTTAGTTATTCTATGTCATAAAAATAATGAAAATTGAAACTTTTGATGTCATAACTCTACCAAAGAAAAAAAAAGTTAGAAAATGTAAGACGTGAAATGTTGCCAATTAAACAGAACATGGCAGAAATCAGTAAAACAAGGTGGGAAGAACAAGAAGAAGAAAACTGCATAAAGGCACAATTGTATTTTATAAAAAAGAAAAAAATGAGTGACATTGTTTGTGAGTGCTAAATAATTATGTCAGCAAAGTATATACTGATCATACAAGTTTACATGCCAACAAGCAATTATGAAGATGCTGTAGAAGTATATAGTTGCAAAACCATCTTAGAGAAAGAAATCCTATGGTGCTTCAATATTGTCATAGAATACTAGAATGCTAATGTGGGTATAGGTAGTATAGCAGAAATGGTAGTCAATTATAAATTTGGGCAGAGGAATGAAAGAGGCATTAGACTGATTACTACTATGCAAAAAAACAAAAAGTGATAGTTACCAACACACAACAAAGAGAATTTTAGTGGTGAAGACATAGACGTGTACGTAAATAAAGAAAATTTTGAGCAAATGAAAAAACCTCGGTACTGAAATTACAAATAATTGGGGTACAAAAAGTAATGGCAAAAATCTTATAGAAGAAAGAAAAAGATTTATAGTAGCAAATAAGATATAAAACAGCAAAAAAAATTGACATAATTTATTTGGAATGTTACATATATGTAAAATCATCCACATTTCGAATTTCATAGAAAAGTCAGATGAAAACGTATAAAAACAATAGGAATATCTCTCTGGAGAAGATTAACTAGTCAAATAAGGTTTGGAATTATTAAGAAGAGGAAAAAAATGTTCTAGTAGGTACAGTCATAAAAACAAAGACAAAAGAAAGAAAATTATCGAACCAAAGACAAAGGTACAATGAGATTAAGAAAGGAACGGAAAACCAAAAAAAGGCATGTAAAACTTATTACTCATTATCAATTTAAATGATTAAATTTGTTTTCTTTATAGACAAAATATTTTATCTAGGGTTAGTTTAAGTTTACATTATATTTTTCAAATTATCAAAAGTTAATGATAAAATGTCGCCCAAAAAGTTTAAATCAAATTAAAAGCTCACTCAAAGAAATTCCAATACTATAACATCTTTTTGTACTCAATAAAAAGACAATTTGATTCATAACAAACTAAATTCAAACAGATTTTGTAGTAACATATTTGAAACTTTGAAGACTTCATGAGACCTTTTACAGCATTTTAGAATAAAAAATTTGTTTGCCACAATAATAATAATAAAGTTTATTAATCCAAGAGATCACAATTTATGGTATAGGACATATCAAAAAATAGTACTAATAGATAATGTATAGCACAACAATCTATAAAGTTATTTTTTGCCAGTATATTTGTAGACCTCGTGAGCTCGGCATTTTGGAATGAAGATATTTGTTTTTTTTGGCACGATCTATAAAGTTACTATTTTTACCAGTATATTTGCATTTTACACCCAAACAAAATTCCGAGACACAGGGCAAAGTAACATCTGCTATAGATAAGGCCTAAAACAAAAATTACAAGAAGGTACCCGTGTTTGATTTCATGGAAAACTGGGTAAAACAGATTACACTATTTCTTAAGCTATCCCTTAACAAACATGCCTTTTAAGTGGAAGTGACTCAGTTTTTGAGTTGTGTGTCCGAAGATGATACAGTCACAATTTTATTCTAACAGACCGCTTACTGCATTATGATCACTTTAGGCCTTACTCTAGAGTAGTGTTGTCCAACTTGTGATTTGTGTGCCGCATGCAAGTATCAGTATGACACACAAACAATGAATTTCAAATAACCTTTACTTTAATTGTTATTTTTCTGTTAAATATGCGTATTTAATGATATTATTAGAATTGAGGCCTTACAACATTGTGTACTACTATAATGTGGCCCAACACTTAAAAAAAAAATGGTTGTACAATCGTGATCTAGAGGCACTGGCCACAAACACAATGTTAAACCTGATCTGTCTGTACACCAAAAAACCAAGGCATAGAAGGTTAATTAACCACTAGCGGACCAGCTTGCCAAAAAGGGAACATTTAAATAAAAAGTTGTTTTATTTATTAAACTGCAATGCTACATAGTAAAGGCTACCACCATTCCAATTGTTAGAACACTTATTAGACCAACAACCATTTTTGAGATCCAACACATGACCGAAAAAGAATTTTCAAAAAGCATATTTCCTACAAATCACAATAATCTGTGGAATAGATGTCAAAAGACGAATCACACAAAACTATTTTAATAGAACCAACGCGACATCTGTGGGTGGCGTAGCAGTCAAGAGACATCTACGATGCTAGTGTTCTAAGTTCAATTTATTTATAAAACATGGGCGTTTAGTGGTCGTTTGTATTTATTAAGTATATTCTAATAATAGAACAACATTGTTACTGGCTTAATGATCAATGCAAAAATGGGAGGTATCTTGATTGAAAGTAAAAAAGCTAAAATCTAAATATGCAGGAACACTTCTCAAACGCCCAAACATACTAAGCAGTCTAATGCCCTACATATAAGGTGCAGGGCCAGATGAAAAGAAAACGTTGTGTTGGTATAACCAAGTGGCAAACAAAAATTGTATGGTGCTAATCAAAAGGCTTCAGAGGAAGACTACAATTAGGATATATAGCGCTTACTAAACCGTCTCTACAAGTGCTGTACTGGTAGTGGCATGAGTCATACTAATCCAAATGTTCGCAAGACAATGATCCTACTCATTAAAAGCAAACAAAAAAAAGAAAAATCTAAATCCAGGGAAATAGAATGGAAGGATGTGACTGCCATCATAACCGTGTGAACCAGATGCGTAATCAGGAAAGTCACTCCATGGGTTATTAGAAGACATGAGAAGATTTGGTATTTTTTAACTCAGTTTTTGACAGGTCATAGGTCCTTTTGTCAATACGAAAAGCGTATGAACATACAAAAGCACGACCAGTGTACTTGCCGCGGAGAGCAGGATACCTCCAAAAAATCCTGAAAGACGATAGGTCTCTCAAAATAAGAGAGAATTTAGGAGAGGTGACGCATTTAAGTGTTGACAACTTTATCGACGGGATGCTTGTAAAACGAAATAAAATGGAATAATATCTACACTACAACAATACAGATTATGAAGAAGAAAGAAGATGAAAGCAGTCGACAAATGGAAGAGGGAACCCTTGAGAAACATAGGTTAAGAGAGAACCTTTGACAAACATAGGCTAACGTTAACTGAAGCAATGGCAACAGGTGCATCCTATCCTACTATAAATTCTTCTTCTTATAGATACTTTCTTCTACTTAGATTCCCTACCCCTACTACTATTTTTGATAGATTGCTGGAATCTATAAAAGGGGTTTGCAGCCGTAGAAACCAGGAAGCTCGGCTGAAGATTTTCCCCCCTTTTAAAAAATCTACGCAATCTTAGCAAAAAATATTAGCAACAAAAAATGATAAAACGGAAGGTTTACAGGACTATTCCAAAAACATCTATATCTAGCTGATGCTATTATGACAAAGGCACTCCGCAGCATTTGCTGTGTGAATGTATCGCACAGCTCATTTTAGCAAGCATGTACTGATTCAAGATGAGCCTTGGTAAAAGCTCTTAGAATTAATTAACTAACTTCATAGAAGTAACAGAACTGCCAAAGGAGTAAAATGTCAGAGAGGCGCAAAGATCTACCAGGATCGCAATGCAAAGACACTTGACATTCAGGAAAATATAAATATGACCAAATTATCACGTGAAAATGACATTAGTCAGCAGCTGGATATTTAATACGTCTACAGTGATTATGAAATGTTAAAACTTAAAGATTTATTAATAACATAAACTGACCAATTTCACCTGAAAATGACGTCACTTTGCTAGCTAGAATGACGTACTTAGTGTATTTAAAAATATCGATGTTTGAAAGAAAAATCTTTACTGTGTTGTTAATTGTAACCAAATGAAATTTTTAGTCAAAAATTCTTTAGATTAATTAAAATACAAACTTACTTATTGTAGAGGTCAAAATTAAGGAAGATGTACTCTCCTTGTTCTGTCATTTTAATATCTTCCGCTTCCAATAACAAATTTCTGGTGTTATTATGACTGGCACATACCAATATAACTAAAATAAAAACAAACAAAACAATTTACATTTTTGTTGAATTAATAAGCAGCAAAATAAATGAAAAATGAAATAATTTGCAATTTTTTGTTATCATGCTACAAAAATAAATTTTGTTAGTCATAGAAAATATTATATTCTACAATAAAATTGGTAAACATATTGATCTTTAAAGTGAGATTGGAAGTGGAAAGGAAACGAATAGTTGAAAAATAAACATTATTTGAAATTACCTACTTCCGTAATTAACGCCTATATCTCTGGTTAATAATTCTCTATAATTGACATTCAGCATTTTAACATCCCCGTCATAGAATTGATATCCTTCGATATTATTTTTCATCACTTCAATAACAGATTTCATTAACAATTGGCAACTTTGATCACCTCCAACTTCATTTTGATCATACTTTTCATAAATTAAGGCCAATTTCATCCATCCATACCTAAAAATGCATTTATTGTTATTATTTAAGTATTTTTAATAATTATATATCGCACACCTAGATCAAAACAGTACCAACTAAAAAATAATCTTTTTAGTTAATCGTAATATATATTCTGATTCTACAAACGAATTTGCAAGAACCATCAAAATTCCCTCCAACAGATACCATGTATGACAACAAGTTTTTTTGACATTGCTGAAGAACTTATTTTTTGAGTTGCTACAGTTTTGATCTAGGTGTGCAGTATAATACTTACTTTCGGAGAATAAAATAAAAAAACTCTGAAAGAGATTGGTAATCAACACTTCCGGAATTAACAAGCATGTAAAATTCATCTTGGCATTCAGTTTTTTTGATAACAAAGTCAAAAACAAATCCTCCAGCCGTTATAAGTGGGGTTCCGTAACTTCCCAAGAATTTTACAGTACGTGCGGCACTTGCTAAAGTAATACGTATAAATATTACGTATTTGTGTTGGAAATATTTTACCTAAACAGTAATCACAAATTGGGCCAAAAATAACGTGCGCTCCAAATTCACTGTATGCGTTAATTGTAGCAATCGTTGCATAAGCTTGTAAGCATCGATCGTTATAGGAATTGAAAGTTACATGAATTATATCCTTTGGTAATATTTGTCTTCTGTGAGCTTCATCTCTTGCTTTTTCCAATTCTTCCAATGCCTTAAATAAATCCATTTTTTAGTTATATACATTTTTTTTAAATAAATGATTATTTTAGCATGGGATTCACAAAACAATCAGAGATAAAAATAATCGTGTTCATAGATTAATATTATTATGTATTATCAGCATAGTATTCACTTAATAAATTTCTCGTTTTGTATAAAGAAAAAACATTGTTGCCACATAATCAAGCAAAACTGCTTGCTTTGTTGCCAAATTTGCTAAAAAACATGTTGCAAAATATTGAAAAGTTTTAATTTATTTATAATTTTATTTAAAATATATAAAAAAGTTTATGTTTTCCGAAAAAAATAATGTATAATTTAAATAAAAAATGAATAATAAAAAAACTTGAAGCTAATTTACATTTTATAGAATATATCAAATAAACATTGTTGCTTTTAAACAGACTACAAATTGATTGATACAATTTTGAATGCAAGGATATTTTCTCAATTTGAAAAATGTGACTGTGCCAATGGAAATTTAACAGTGTACCTTACAGAAAAGTACGTCCGACGATTCAGTTCAACCAAAATGCCACAAGATTCTAATCAAACAATTCATTCGAAAAACATGTTTTCTGGTGTATTCAATAAAATGTTATTATTTTTTTAATAGTATGGTCGCAACAAGTTATAATAATAATACTAATACAATTTATTCTTTGTAATTACAACTTACAATAATTACATACAATGAGAAACGTCACAACATATTAAAAGTAAAATTACATTTAAATAACTAAAAACTATTAATTTAAATTTAAATTTTGACTAGCATTATAATTGATACATTTTGACTAGAATAACAACTCATTAAACTTTTTCTTCTATCTATCATCTATCTTCTATCTTCTATAATATTATGCATTTTTTGTTTAATTGTGTTTTTAATTTGTTTATTTTTTATTTATACTATTTATTTTATGTTGTCTTTGTTTTTGTTGTCCATTTTAATTTATTTTCCATTGTTTAATTCTGCTTTTTTATTGTATTTTGTACATTTTGTTGTATTTTGTTAACATTTTCTTTCTTTATTTTATTCGTTGATTTTATTCATTATTTATTTTATTTATTTTGTTTAGACTAAAACTGTTTAGTTTAAATAAATAAATATTTTCATTTATTTTATTTTGTTTTTGTATATTTTGTTCATTTTCCGTTTGGTTTGTTATTTTCTTTCAATTTTATTATTTATTTTTCTTTCTTATTACTTTATTAAAGATGTTTTGCATAATTTTTGGCCAATGTCAATTTTTTGGTTTATTTTTATTTTTTTTTGTTATTATATTTGTTTTTTGCTTGTTTTTTGTATATTTTGTTTACTTTCCTTATAGGTCGTTATTTTTCTTTCTTATTACTTTACTAAACTTTACTTTTGCGTAATTTTTTAACAATATTTTTGTTTATTTTTATTTTATATATTTTTTATTTGATTTGTTTATTTTGTTTACACTGAAACTGTTTAGTTTTTAATAACAAAAATTATTATTTTTATTTATTTTATTTTGTTTTTGTATATTTTGTTTATTTTCCGTTTGGTTTGTTATTTTCTTTCAATTTTATTGTTTATTATTACTTTATTAAAGATTTTTTGCACAATTTATGGACTATTTTAATTGTTTTGTTATTTTATTTATTTTATTTATTCTTTGTTCATCATTTTTGATTAGGTTTTCCCTGCTTACTACTATTTATTAATTTTTATTTTTTTGTTTAATTTTATGCATTTTTGTTAAATTCTGTTTTTATTTTGTTTATTTTTTATTTAAGTTCTTTATTTTATGTTGTTTTGGTTTTTGTTATTTATTTAATTCTTTTTTATATTGTTTGATTTTCTTTTTGTTGTATTTTGTACATTTTCTTTAAATAGTTGTATTTTGTTTACATTTTTTGTTTATTTTATTTGTCCATTTTGTTCATATTTAGTTTATTTGTTTGAATTTAATAATATTCATTTATTTTGTAGAAACCAAAAAGGTTTTGATTATCTTTTGTTTCATTATTTTTATTTTTTGTTTGTATTTTTGTATATTTTGCTTATTTTAAGTTTAGGTTGTTATTTTTGTTTCAATTTTATTCTTTATTTTTCTTTCTTATTACTTTATTAAAGTTTATATTTTCGTAATTTTTTAACTTTTTTTTTGCTTTTTTTATTTTTTGTTTTTTTTTAAATTTATTTATTCTTTGTTTATTTTGTTTATCATTTATGAATAGATTTCCTTGCTTACTATAATTTATTAATAAAAATTTAATTATTTTATTTAATTTTATGCATTTTTTGTTTAATTCCGTTTTTATTTTGTTTATTTTTTATTTATGTTGTTTATTTTATGTTGTCTTTGTTATTGTTTTTTATATTAATTTTCTTCCATATTGTTTGATCTAATTTTTAATTCTATTCTGTACATTTTGTTTAAATTGTTGTATTTTGTTTACATTTTTTGTTTATTTTATTTGTCGATTTTATTCATATTTAGTTTACTTGTTTAATTTTAATAATATTCAATTATTTTGTAAATACCAATAACCGTTTTATTTTTTTTATTTTTCATTGTTTTAATTAATTTTTTTATTTATTTTTGTTTTTGTATATTTTGTTTACTTTCTTTTTAGATGGTTATTTTTATTTCAATTTTATTGTTTTTTTTCTTATTACTTTTCTAAAGTTTACTTTTGCTTAATTTTTTTGTTTAATTTTATGCAATTTTTGTTTAATTCTGTTTTTATTTTGTTTATTTTTTATTTATGTTTTATGTATTTGTTTGACTTTAGTAATATTTATTTATTTTATAGATACCAAAACTGTTTTGTTTTCATTTCTATATTATTTCTATTAATTTCTTCTGTCTTCTGTCTTCGGTCTTCGGTCTTCGGTCTTCGGTCTTCGGTCTTCGGTCTTCGGTCTTCGGTCTTCGGTCTTCTGTCTTCGGTTTTCGGTCTTCGGTCTTCGGTCTTCGGTCTTTGGTCTTCGGTCTTCGGTCTTCGGGCTTCGGTCTTCTTTCTTCGGGCTTCGGGCTTCGGGCTTCGGTCTTCGGTTTTCGATCCTCGGTCCTCGGTCCTCGGTCCTCGGTCCTCGGTCCTCGGTCCTCTGTCTTCTGTCTTCTGTTTTATATCTTCTATCCTATCTAATATATAAAAGCGGATGTATCTGGGTATGTCTTGAATGGGTATCTAAACCGCTCAACCGATTTTGATCAAATTTTCTGGAAAACTTTAACATCGCATTGTGTGTAATCCTGTAAAGTTTGATGTAGATTTGATCAATTTTCTTTAATTTTCTTGTAAAATTTTAGAAATAGAGAGAGATGCAAAAATGCAAAATCAATGAGGAATATTGAGATGGAGCTACAGTACGCTAGGATCAATTTTACATTCAAATCGAATTTGACAAATGAATTATTATTTG
>JARJEC010156375.1:0-19373 GCA_030264575.1 Tachinus sp. AB-2021 | reverse complement strand
TATATATATATATATATATATATATATATATATATATATATATATATATATGTTAAAAATAATAAGGTTTGCGTTTGAGGTTTGTGTTTTTATAGATTTGCTAGATTTATATTTAGTCCATAGTTTGATCTGTCAGCTATTCTGTTTTACTATGTTTGAGGGTCTTTATTTGTTAGTATTACAGTATCATCATCATGTCAAATGTTCTTGATTGGTTGCTCATTAACATCAAATATACATAATTTATTCATAGAATTATTTTTCAATTATCAGTGCTGGTATTTGAAGTTGTTTAATTCTTGTGATGGTATGAACCATTTTTGAACCAAAGCTGTATTTAGAAAAACATTGTCTGGTGACTATTATAACATATAATCAACGATAATAAACCTACTTTTTTACAATAAATAGTTAAAATAAACCGTTTCAAACAGTTGTGCAGAATATATAATGGGAACTGGAACGTAATATACATATGATAACAAGTGGCTTTATAAAACAACTGGATTTTGTCTAAGAAGTCATTTACCATGGGAAGTTTTTAGTTCATCTTCTTCTTCTGCATTGACATCGATCGCATTTGGTAATCTAAAGTGGATCACCAAATTTACAATTGTATTTTTAAACAATTTATAAAACGATTAAGACGCTTGTTTTAATTACAAGCCTATAATCTTCTTTTATGATCTGAATGAAATATTTTACTGGGTTAATTCAGGGAAGTATAAATTAGAGATCATAATATTATCTAGAGTACTGCATTGTTATGTACCAGCCAACGTCTATTATAATATAATTTTATAAATAGCCTTCAAATTTATACTTTTTTTTAAATTCCGTAATTGATATATAGATTGTATTTACAAATAACATTTAAAAAAATTTAATTTTTTTATAATCATTTTATTAGCTTATTTAATCATTTTCTACTAGGAAACAAAATTGTAGTAGGTAGTTACTTTAATGCTGATTTTTATGTAGTTTCAGATACACTCGACGTATTTTTAAATTAATTAATTATAATCTAAAACGTTATGTTAAATCGCATACTTGCATTTCTTGCCTCAAACCCATGTTCACTGTGTGATAGATTACTTAATACATTCTAATATTAAAGAAAATCTAATTAATACATTTGTCATTTCTATTGGACTTCTAAACATATATATGTATAGCAGTTAAAAAGAAAGAAATCCTAATAATGTATTGTTCAGGCAATTGATCAAAAAATAATATTAAAAAATTGTATAATGCCAGTACTGACTTTACTGCAATAACTTTATTAAGAAATTTAAGTAAAGTAAGATTTAATAACGTTATTGTTCAAATTCGGCAAATCTTTAACGATAATTTTCCCATGTGAACATTTAAACAATGTAAATCCAAATTCTGCACTACATCCGGTATCAAAACCTCTAATAAAAGGATTTATTTTGAGTGAATTGAAGACGGTTCATGTATTTCCCAACATAATAATAGGAATAGGTATAATTGCAATAACTATCAACAAATTGCATTAACGTCTTATTTTGTAAAATAATTGAAACAAATTGTTTATCATTATTTACATTTTTTACTTATTGTTATTTTGAAAATATTTAGAAAATCTATAAATATAGTTTGTTGTATATTTTATATTAATCTGATAAATTATATGTAACTATTCAAAATAATACATAAAACGGATATCTATATAACATAAAGTATTTAAAATGATTTGTTAAGTAAATCAAAAATAGTTAAATATCTATAAGAAATAATTAAATGAAGCAAGATGCACTTAGTTAAAATCAATCACAGAAGATCTGGTGGGCACGCTGC
Source organism: Tachinus sp. AB-2021 (assembly GCA_030264575.1). Taxonomy (NCBI): domain Eukaryota; kingdom Metazoa; phylum Arthropoda; class Insecta; order Coleoptera; family Staphylinidae; genus Tachinus; species Tachinus sp. AB-2021. Next base: position 17,552 of record JARJEC010156375.1, on the reverse strand, counting down.
ACTAAATCGTCTTGTGATCGGTCACAATTAATCGCAAAGACGGGCAGATAGAATGTCTTCCAATCGCCTTGCACTTAATCAAAATCAAGTAAAGCAACATATTTAGCAATTCTGCACAAAATTAATGTTGGCGCATCATCTCATAAATTGCACATATAATGCAATTAATTGTTACACTTGAAATATATTAGTTCATTTGAAAACTGTAATAACTAATATAAATTGTGATATATATATATATATATATATATATATATATATATATATATTAGATTTTCGTAAGCAACGAACAAAAAAAATATATTATAATCAAAAAAGGCCCAAATGTAGTCAATAATCTCAATAATTATTGCGCTTACGAGATAAAATATCTCGATTATTAATTGATGTTATTGACTATAATTAACACACTTGTTGAATAAATAATGATATAAATAAAATGCTTATTATGTTCAAGAGAAATCGGAAGTCTTAAAAGAAAAGTAAAGAACATGGGAATTACTTCTTTATGTCAATCAGAGATATTATTGCATATTGTCCAGTTAATAAATAATAATAAATAAATTTGTTCTTTTATTTATTATAAATTATATAATGGATTCATATCATATTATATCTTACTCACATGTATGAGAGAACTTGTTTTAAAAAAAATTGTACGATCAGATAAAATTTGAAAAAAATATATTTTCATTTCGCGTTAAAGTCAAGTCGTTGATGTTGTTATTGTTGTTTATGACAGTTGTGTAGTGATTCGTATGCGTAACGCATTGTAATATGTGAAGATTTCTCATACATTGAAACAATTTCTCCGGCGATGTTGTAAGATGAATGTCGGACAAGTGCTTGCGTCATTGTATTTCCCGGACGGGGGAGTGTGTGCGAATGTCTGGTGATCACGTGTCAACCCGTGGGTCATCAATTCCTGTCTCCTGCAGAGGCAGCCGTGAATACCGATTCGGCGGGTCCCTTCTCTCAATCACGATCAGTGCATGCACTACCCCCGAAAACGAGACCCCATTTCGAACACACGAGATTAATCACGCCGCCGGTCTAATGAATTCCAATTTTGTGAACAATATAAAAATCTCATACAACGTTGCTTTTCTTTTTTTACTGGTTCATATATACCGGGGCCCACATCGAAAAAGTTTTTAGGTCATAAAAAAACATTGGAGTTTTAGTTCACAAATTGATTCCGGGGAAAATATTCATGAGGGAGAAAACTTTTTTCTCTTCTTTGGCGTGTATGTATGTGTGAAAGTTACTCGGCGATATTATGTTAGGGGATCTAGGTTTTAATAAATAATTTAGAATAATATCGCCATCAATAGGATAATTTATTAATTTTTACAACAAAATGCTTTTAAAAAGTTTTGTCAATAATTGTACTTTTAGGGTAAATTTTTTAATATCCATTTGCATAATAATTGCGTTATTAAGGAAAGTGGGTATGCATTGAAATTTTTGAATAACCCAAAATAAGTGTTAATTTTTTATTGATTGATCATAACCACGCATTCTATAAATAAACCAGCTAAAATGAAATCTTGTTAATACAGTTAACAATTATTGATATTTATAAAAAAATACATTTAAACATCTGAAAGCTTTTTCGATGATTGCATAACACACAATGTCGTTCATGGTAAATGGCTATGATGGATCCAACTATAATGGTTTCATAATTCACTAATTAAACAGGCTAATGTGTCCTCAGGAAATGTAATATTAAGCCGTGACATGCGATTGCTTCCAGAATTCCCATCGCTCTATATCCCGTAATTGAATATAATTTCGTCACGATTTAGGTATGACTATTTTAGTACCGCCTGGGGCATTCAAGCGAAACTTTTATTCAATTTTATGGAATTATTCAAATTGCACTGTGCCTTTCAGCTTAGGGTGTGTTGAATTAATATTGATAGATTTAGAGGCGACATAAAATTAATATAATATATAAGTGACTAAAATGTGCAATTATACTACCAAAATAATTAACTATAAAATTACTAATTTACTAACAACAAAAGTACAAAAATAATGACACAAAAATGTGCCATTTATTTTTAATGTAACTTTCAAACACTATATTGTTTTCCCACTTGTTATTACTTATGATTAATGGTTAGAATTTGGACATTTTTAGAAATACTTTTGTTTCTAAGATTGTAATTGCCGATCTAGTCGAGAGACTAGCTGCGATGCTAAAGGCTTTGGGTGCAAATTTGGAGCAAGGCATGCATGGCTACTTAGTGGTCTTTACTCTCAAGCTGAAAAATTTGAAGTTAATTGTCCCTTGATTGTTATTGCTTGTAATGATCTGAATCCGCAAAACGATCAAAGATTCCCTTTCATAGTACAAACCGTATCTACAATAAGATAAAAATCATAAAATGAATTCTTAAAATAAAATTGTTATCCTGTTTTTGGTTCAAATTAAAATTAAAAAATGTAAACGTCTACAGCTAAAAATTAAAAACTAATAAATAGAATATAAAACCATAACAAATAAAAAAAGACTATATACATTAATAAAAAACCGAAAAGAATTGAGTTAAGCACCGATCTATTCGCAAAGGTTGTGTAAACATCGTGGCTTGTGCAAGCTTAGGCATAGATAGCCTACGCAAATAGTATGGTCAGTAAAGCATTTAGAGCCGAAAACTTGAAAAACCATTGAAGAAAATTGAATCAAGTATTACTAAAAAAATTAATAAAATATTAAAAATAATTCTAGAAATATGATCTAGAGTAGACATTCTTCTAGGTAAGCTTTAAAATTATTCCCGTTATGCAGCATTGCCAGGGAGATCCTGTCGTTTTCTTTCAATGCTTCAAATATTTGTCGAGAGGGAATTCCTGGTACACTTCATACAAGTAACTCTACAAGAAAACGTCGTCGGATGTCATATTACTGTAGTTATTTTTTAATACATTTCTTAGTGACCTAGTAACTTATTTAAATTTTCTTGTGTGCTATTCTCTGCCCCAGCCTGCATAGGAAATGTTTTACGTAATATCAAATACTTACAAAAAATTACGTTAATAAAAGTCAATTATTTATAAAACGTGTTACAAAAAATATATTACTAAAATTACTACAATGAATAAAAAGCTTATTAGATATTGCAATATTTGACAAAAAAACTTACTAAAACAAATAGGAAAGAAAACAAAACAAAAATGAACAGAAAGTTTACACAAATATCTTGCTATAATCTTGAATAACAGCTAGAGATAGTGGTAATAAAAAAAACATACAATAAGTCTCATTAAGACGTGATAATGACCTTCATAAGTTGAAACTCGAGTTGCCTATATTTTTTATTTTTAATAAATAAAATTGTTGTAGTTAAAAACATAGTTATTTTCGTTTTATTTATTTTAAAATTAAATTAGTTTGAAATAAAAGCGAAAATAATTAAAACACTAATTTGAAGCAATATAAATAAATGACAATTAAAATAAGCATAAATATCATTTTGTAAAATATGATTCTGGAAGTTAGTTATTGAAGTTATCATAATGCTCCAAGCACTGTGCACTTTGATAATTTGTGTTTTCTTATTTTTGCATTCGGACGATTAAATTTATCAATCGCTGAATTATCTCAAAAACCTGTGATAAATAGTCACTAATATCAATTTAATCTAATTTATTTTTCAAACTAGCAATTTAAATTGATTTCCTTTCGATATAACACATATTTATATTTATATATAGAAGTATCAATAGTTTCACTTTCGTTGAGAAAATTATTAGTAATCAAATTTATAAATATTCGTTTTTGCTGAAGTTTTTTATTAAAAATTAATAATAATAATAATCAAAACGTTCCCGATTCAACTTGCAATGTCTACTACTTCCTTTCTTATAATTTCATTTTTTCCTTTATTTGTGTATTTCATATATTTTCTATTTAATTATTAGTGCACTTTATTTTTTTGTCTTTATCAATTTTGGTTACAGGTTCTTTAGTTTTAGTGGCCTGTTTTCTGACGTTACTTGCTATTTTTTCAATGTAATTTATAGACTAGTAAAATTATATTCAAATTATTGTCAGTACTTTTTTAATAAATATAACTTATTTGCTTTGTTTATATTATCATTTAGATCAGCTGCATTGTCGTTTTCCTTTAAATTATCACCAGAAGCACTGTTATTTTTAATTATGAATGATTTCGTATCGGTTGATATGACTAGATGAGACATTGCTGGTGAAGCTTTTTTATTTTTAACATTTTTATTTTATTGCTGTATTTTACTCGTAATTTGCATAACATTTTCTTAAAAATTGTTCAAATTTCTTGGTTCTTTGCGGTTAATTCGAGTAATTCGTAAAAGACAAACTTCAACTCAATAACTTCCATAACAAACTTATTGTTTTCCGCTTGTTCATCGTCGTTTTTAACCGGATTATATGATTTCACCTATTTATAAAATTTGAAACGGGATAGCAATTTAGTCTATGGATGCCGCAGAGTAATATTCTTTTAACTTATTTGATTAGCTACAACTTTAATATAGTTGGTATATACCTTTTCTCCTCCATTTTTATAGAAATTTTGGGGATCCGAAAAATAATCCGCTTATACCTAAACGCTTCTTTTCAAAAAGACTTAACTGTTCTGGATAACGCAGAACATCACTTATATATATTTTGAGGCGGGATGTTAATATTTTTTTAATTGTTTTGCGTTATTTTGCAATACTATTTTAATATAAAACTTACTAATTAGAATATTATAATTATTAAATAATTACTATACAATTACTTCATTTGAAATAAATGTTTCAAATGGATTAATGGTTTACTAAACCGAGAAATCCAGTGAAAAACACTGAAATATGATACTTTCATTTTACAAAGGTCGGGATCTGGGGGGAGGGAATAATTATGAGCTATGACAATGTATGGAAGACCTTTTTACAATTTTCATATTAAAATAAAGAATTCACAAGCACAAGGTCATCCACGATATTTTGATTTCCAATTTAACCTTTGAGTGAATTGTGTAAGATGGAGTTATTAATATTTTTGATATTATTTATTTATATCAAAGTTACAGTTTTTGCTTGTTTTAAAAAATAATTTACAAATATCCTACGTAAAAATGTTCTTGCTTTCATGCAAAATTTTTCGTTTGTGTTTCAAATTTTACATTTACGCAGAAAATAATTATATTCTAATGCGGTAAGTCTAATTTTTTTAGTTCAAGCGCTGTATTAGTATTTTATAATATTAGACAGATAAATGCGCTTTTACTGGCGATACAAAGAGATGACTGGCAAGCAGACAAACCGACAAGGGTGTATGTAATCTATTTTTCCGCTACCAACAACGTAAGTAAACCGTACGTTACTGTAGACCTGCATTATAAGTTGTGCATAAGGTTTGTTTATCAAATTTACCTTCGCAGCGGCTCGTAAGTAATTTACTTACGTTGCTAGGAATATAATTAAATATCATAATAAATGATGATATGGTTGGTGAGTCGTGTAGACAAGCCTTTTGGAACCAATAAATAAGTTACTTTGTATGTTTAGTTAAATAAACGTTTAGCTCTCACTCCAAATTATACTGATATAAAATTATTTCCTAATAATTGCTATGGTAATAGCACAATGTTTATTACCTACGCCAAAACATTAAAAAAATTTAATCCAATTTAAAAAAAAATATTGATATTAGATTAGTTTTGGTAACGAAAACAACGTAATAAGCTACTCGGAACGTACATAAACAACCCACGCAATATTTACGTTTGTCATGTGCCAAAAATTAATTTTCCGCACTTACTTTGTAAATAACTATTAAACTATTAAGCACCTTAGCATATAATACAACCAAGTTAAGTTATTTTTTAACTTTAAAATATGTCAGAAAAAATCTGTGTTTCTTTAATAAATGAAATAACCAAAATTTCGACATATTGAATGTCATTATTAAGGTATGTATGTATGTATCATTTTTCTTTTAATTATATATGTATTTTATATGTGTGTCTATAAAATCTCTTGGAATAAATTATTTATCTTTTTGAAGTAAAAACTTTTATATTGCAGTGCGAGTTCAAAAAAGGCAAAGACGTTGACGTTGACGTTGACGTTGACGTTGACGTTGACGTTGACGTTGACGTTGACGTTGACGTTGACGTTGACGTTGACGTTGACGTTGACGTTGACGTTGACGTTGACGTTGACGTTTAATTTTCAGTATAAATATTATAATAAAATCGAATCGGTTACTAACGTTAGTTAGTAAAGTTTTTGGCCAAATCAACCTATAAATATTATTATTGCCTAATAAACAACGCTAAGCACTTAGATGGGTGACCGTATTACAGGTACCTTCTGCTATTGGGAAAAAATTAATAACGCCCTAAATATTTGAGGCAAATTTCTAGAATATCAAGCCTTAAGTTAACACACACTCACATACCTACATAAACACGGCTAATGGACCTTGAGGTTGATGGCCTGTTGGGTAAACCCCAAATACTACTACAATTAAATCGGTTATTTAGAAACAGAAACATGTTCTTTTTAAATATTTTAAGAGTCTGCTGTTGAAATAATTTTTAAAGGCAATTGTACTTATTTAAAGGAGAAGATTTTTTTTTTTACTTCAAAGGATCGTAATAATCAAGTATGTTTCAAACTTGCTTTTGCAGTAAAACATTTAAATTACCAAAAAATAGATATGTTCCCTTTTCCAAATAGCCGATGAAATCATTTAATCAAAAGTTTCACTTTTACTGTGTGTGTCCAAGCATACTTACAATTTATATTTCTTATTTATGCATAGCCACTTATTTGCATTTGTTTGATTTTTGTATCTAGTATACCTTTTGACTGAGTTGCTATAAGAGTTTTACTTCGACAATATGAAAATATTTAAATATTGCTATATTTTTTAATAAACCAACCGTTTGTTTAACTGAAACTTTATTTTTATTTAGTATACTATACTAAAACAGTTATACTATAAACAAAATTAAAAATACGTAGGGAACCCAACACTTATTTAAACATATATACATTAAGTTATAACTATATACCCTAGTTATGAAAAAAGTGTTGTATAATTATTATGTACAAAATATTATTCTTTATTTTATCTTTGATAAAAGCAGTCTTAACAGTTGTTCAAATGAAATGTGTAAAATATCCGGATCGTAAATTGTACTATTAATATATTTTATTTTATATAAATTGAACAGAAATGCTTCATAAATCATATTTGCAAGACCTTCGCCCTACTTACAGAAAAGTTGGAAAAAGTCGATAGAAAATAAATACATCCATTGTATTTTCACATATTGCACTATTTCCATACATTACTTTCAAACCATGAATTTGCCCACCCCTCTGTCAATCAATATATAAATCAAACTAACAAACGCCGATTCAAACCATAATTATTTGCATAAATTGCTTCCATAGAATTATTCTTTTTATATTTTGCTAACTCCTCCCCCACCCTGTCAATCAATTCATAAATCACACTTCCAGTCAAATTGTAATTAAACCAATAATACATTTAAGGGTACCACGGTTCACGTCACCCCTTACACATAAAAAACTGTCACATTTCTAAATTATCGCTTCGTAAAAACGTAACCTATTGCGATATTCATTCAAGTTGGGATTCGGCGAAATGAGATTGACACATTTTTGATTGATTATTTTTATTTTATTTTTGTATGGATGTTCAAATGGGACGAATCTATGCGGTGAGTTGATAATATTGAAAATTTACGGCTTCGCATATCAAAATAATGTCCATGTTATTTACGACCGTCGTAAATGTGTGATGGAATGAGGGTATATCAAACGGGAATTGTGATTTTCGCGTCGTCGACTAATATCATTTAATTTAAATATAGCGTTGTCTTAAGGGCGCAATTCAAGCATTGTTTATTATATAGTTTAGTTTAGATATTCGTTCCATTTATAGAATATTGGTAAAATCGTAGTAGATTATGGCTGCAAAAATTAGACCTTATTAGATATTTCAAGCATGATTATTTTTAATGCCACATGCATTTATTATACGTTTATGGATGTTTTTTACAAATAAACGATAGTAGTTTTTTTTAAGTTATAAACCTAGAATGTGCATTTATTAACCATAAGTAAAAATGCTTATCTTATATTTACAATATTTTGTTAAATCATGGACAAATGTTTTGCTAAATTATGGACAAATCTTAAAAGTAGTACCGCTTTACTTTTATTTCTTTCCAAACAAGTTCTTTGTATGCCCCTTAAAACTATAACTTTTTGTGTATTATTTTAATGCTTTATGTTTCAAGAAATAAAGATAACGATGACTTATAAAAAGCCTGCGTAATGTTGTCACATGCCCAAATAATAGTACAGCAAATTGACTGTAACTGATAAAATAAAGCTATTAGTTCAACTTATCTCATAAAATAAAGTAGGTTTAATAGCAAACCCATAATTTACTCTTTCAAAAGTTGAATTGTAGTTTACAGCTTTCTTGGCCCCAAGTTTTGAATTGTAAATCTAAAACTACTAATTTATTCAATAGAACAAAATTTGTAATAAAAAACACAGATATTGTAATTAATTTTAATCGTGTCAAACGCATTTTCGATGTTGAAAATAGAGCTTATCTTTCTCAACCAAAAAATGCTTATGACCCAGTTTATAGGATGGGGCTACTAATTACTGGCAGAATATCTGGATAAAGAAGTAGGTTTTTTCAAAACTATGGTTCTAAAAATTGTCCAGTAGCTGTCCATGTTCTGTAATATAAATTAAGTTGCATAGTAAGCTAACGTAACTATAAAAATTTGAAAACATCTTATTTCTTTCCCCAACTTGAACAAGGGAACTACGTGAGCTTTTTTCCACTAGTTTGGAAAGTAGAAATCCATAGAAGTTTGTTATTGGTATTCGTTAAGATTACTATTGTTTTTTTTATAAATGTTTGGAAACAATGCCATCAAAGAGATTTGGAGTCATTTACTTTGACAAAGATCAATATTTTTGTCATAGACCAAGAAACAGTTAAATTCTATGAAGCCAACGTTTAAGGTTATCTGAAAGGTCTTTAACCAATACTGATTTTTTATATTTATCTATGATGATGCAAATTTTGCCAAGTTTTAATTACTCTGGCATTTTCTGAAAGATCTAACCAATTGTTGCAACAGGCCAAAAGATTTATTAATTTGGTTAGTTAATATTTTTTCCTAAGTACTTAACAGTATAAACTTAAAACAATTTGCTTATTGTTGCGTCGACTGAGTGGAACTAATAGACTAGCTAGGCTGCGTTTTTGCAAACTAGCCAAAAAGCTTCAAAACTGAAGTCGTTGACCACTCTAAGAAAGGTCGGAGTATTACTAAGTACAAGTTGCAATAATTACGTCTGTAACATGACCCGCACTATTATCAAAAGATTGCAAGTGAAAAACATAAAATACCTTGAGTTATGGGCACGACTGAAAACAGCATCACCCTTGGCATTAGTAAAATTGACAATGTTTTAAGATTTGGAACGTTAACAAATATTGAGTTAGAAATTTGAAATAATATGCATTCCACATATTGAATAATAAATCATAATGAAACTTTGTATAATATAAAATTGTATTACAAATTAGTTATTACGTCATAAGGATGGTGTCGATCTCTACTACGTGGTACTTCATTATGAAATAAAACAATTTACAAATTCACTTGTACTTGTTCACACTTGATAATGACCTTCACAAGTCGGAACTTAAGTCGTTAATACATTGATTTTCAATAAATATTTTTGTGGTAAAAATTTTGTAAATTGTTTTATTTTATTTTTTTAGTTATTACGTTTTAGAAATTTCTAAGACAGAAATAATTTTTTTGATTACCAACTAATTATTGTTTGCTTAAAATGTTTCGACTGCATAATTTAGCTTAACCTAAAAGTTTTTAAATTTTCGGTCTTTGTCAACACTACTTAATAAAAAAAAAGTTTTAGTAATGTCTAAATTAAACAGTTATAACTTTGCATACTTGCTTACTTTGTTACATCAATTTTAATATTTTTCTTGTAACTCAACTTATCATTTAATATATGAAAACTTGTTGACAAAAATTTTCTAGTTACAAAAGTTTAAATATTCAATTTCTTTTGTTAAATAAATGATTACTATTTTTTTTTCAACATACAAAAGTAGCAGCATTGGTGTAAGCTTAACATCTTCATCTCTTGACGTATGAAAGTCCATTCGTAAACTAATTTTACAAACTGCCTGCTTGTGCGGCAGATTGGATCAAATATATAAGGGATGTTTTTCGTATTAAAGTAAATATGTGTCGGGAGACACATGTGGCAAAGTAGGGTGGAATGCAATTGGGAATTGTATGAACTTAATTTCGGAAAATAAGTCGTAAAATGTATAGTGCGAGGGGAAGAGAAATCACGTAACCTTGAGGTGATTAGTGTAATGTTTTAATCGGTATGATTAGTGCGTGCTCCCTTTCTAATGCCCAGCAATTAGTCGGTTACCACGTAGAAAGGGGAATAGTTTGTACAATAATTTTCGAATTGAATTAATGCTTATAATAACTTATTTAAATATAAATATGAATTGATTTAAAATATGCAAATGATATAATTTAAAGAAATAATTGTAAATGTAATCAATTTGAATTTCGTCAATCATATATATTTATACACTTGACTCGAAACTGTTGGTGACTTAAAATTTTACTATACAGAATTTTATGTTTTTAGGGCATTAAATTTTCCCGTTTTATTTATAATTAAGTTTCAAAATATAGTCCAACTCTTCTCGGTTTACCCTATAATATATATTATGTAAATGAAAAGTAATACAAAATTGTAACACCGCCAAAAAGCAAACATATTGTTTACATTCAGTAAAACGTGTAATGATATTTATCTCTTTTGTAAATAAAAATGTATATCAGCATTTTAACCTATAAAAAGCGGCCCTTTGTTAACAATTCAAATGCATACAATCAAAACGAATTTTAATTAAACACAAATTAAATTAAAAATAAGCTGCTTTTCCAATTGTTTACTTTTAATTAAATTATAAATTACATTCATCCTCTGCTAAGTATAATTCCCGATTGTTGGTAAATATAAATTTTGCTCAGCAAAATTTTAAATTTTTGCATAACTTGCATCTATTCCAGATAGAACAAACTTTATTATTTGCAAATATTTTTTTTCTAAAACACGCAGTAAAATTTTGCAAAAAATTGTTATCTATGGCAATAAATGTAAATCAATGTAAATATACCAAAAACTGGAATTAAAATACGCAGATAAAGCTGAACCCGTTGCACATTGAAAAATATAAATAAAACATATCAGATTAAAAATGCGGGTTAAATTTGTGATGTGTTGTGTATGTATGTGACTCCGGTTACGTGTTTACGTTGAAAATGATCACTCGAAGATTATGTAGTCATAATTAAAACATATAATTACGATTGCACGAACGCGATGTACAAAACAACATTAGTGCATTAATACTTCACAATCATAAATATATGATCGCGATAACACTCCCGAAGAATAACGGCGGACAACATTGTAATTAAATTACTTTCACGCGACCCACTCAAAGTTTATCGTCATTTTTATAGATAATAATTGCAGGCGGAATGGCTCATCCGCCCGAAAATGATGACAACAATGTAAATAGTAACGGTGTGAAATTATTTATATAGTTGCAGTATTTTGCGCCTGAAAATTATATTTTTAGATGATCCAGCTAATTTTTTTTCTAACATATAGGTCAGATGGTCAAGGTCAGTTAAATGAGAAGTATAAACCTACTCTATCAAATATTTCACGTTTGTATAAATTCACACAATTATGTCATCAATCATCATTATTTTATTTTATTTTATTTCATAATAATATAGTTTTACCAACTAATTATCTATTCTATTCAAAATAAATAAATATAAATTGAGTGGGTAACAACAAATGTGTATTCCTTCCTTGGCAATAGATTAATAGACAAAAGTAATAAAAAAATTAAAAACTTGAAGCAGCATATAATATTATTATTTCTAACTTAAACTAGTATAAACAAATTTGTTATACTTTTTGAAAAATTTTGAAAATATTTTTAGGCGGCTATGTCTGACAGTCAATAATTACGGCCGCAGTTAAAACCAGAAAGTTCTCGATTGCATTTACTACAACTAAAAAAAACATTTTTGGTTGCATAAATCGGCTAAAAAGTGTTTGATATCATAAAGTTGGCACTGTAGCTAGCCAACAAATAAATTAATTGTTACGCAACTGCGTAAAAAATGTCGGGTTTACCACGGCGAAATTACTCTTTGCTGCCTGATGCTCGATCTTTCCGCAACTGGCAGACTCGTCCAACAAAGTAGCACTTTCGGACGTTGTTAAACAAATAATAATTCTAAACTGCTAAACACTTTGCATGCGGCTGGAAAATGACATTACAAAATTGTCACTGTCACCGTTACATAATATATACCTTTTTTAAATGTTAAACTGCAGTCGCCTAAAAAAGGTTGTGTTTACCACGGCTGATATACATTTTGCTGTCCTCGCCTGATGCTTACCAGTTACCAGTGCTATATTTGCTCGTCTTCCAACTTACAGATTTGTTCAGTAAAGAAGCATTGTCTATCCTTGATGTACAAATAACTATTTTATTTTTAAAAATATCTTTAATATCACGTCAAGCAATTATTTTGCAGATGTTTTGGTCAGTAGATAGAGTTCTAATAAACTTAAAAAAGATTATACAAAGAGTTCAAAAATAATATAATATACAGAGTACTCGGTTTAACTGACATTGTAACGCTACCCCTTAGTTCTTTGGATAGCGGAGCGGGTTCCCTTAGTCAGGTGGGTCTGGATTATAAATTGGCCGAGCAGAGTCTCTGGCACCATCACGTTCCAGACGTGGACTTGGTGAAAAAAACAGAAATACCAAGTTCAGTAATAACAATGAAATTAACTTTATTCATAAATTTCTTATTGTATAATAATTCACTTGTTTTACAATAAAATCGCTAACTACAAAATCTATCTGTGAGTAAAACAAAATATACTAATATCAAATTTCTTATTGATCAAAAAAACTATATGTTCAGGAACCAACATTTATTATTTCTAAAATAAAATACTCGGAACTATTCCCTTATCATTCTTCCCATTACAAAACCTTTCGGAAAGAATAATAATCCACGATTCACAACTCACAACTGCCTGTAATATTTATATTCTACATTTTAGGCTCACATTTAGTTTATAATTCACCATTCTACGGGTCAAAGATGTTGATCAAACTTTATAAAAAAATATATGAATAACACCCCTATTATGTGCGTCGTTCAGGACAAAGAACATTACAATGGCATCAAGACTTACGTATAATACAAAGTTCCAAATCTAAAACTTCATCACTTTGGCCCTCTGGGGAATCTGATCTATACAGAGCGGACTGGGGTGGTGACTCTCAGAACAGATCACTGAAAGAGCACCAGACCCAAGAGACCGTTATGAAGATCGCTCGGACTTATATACTAATTCCACCGTGTTTAGGAAGGGAATCCTCATTTTTCATTGGCTGAATCATTTTGGCTCAGTATTGCCAAATGTAGCTTAATTTCTATTATTATTTTTCCCAATTGTATATAACTTAATAACATAACAATATTGCCAACTTCATAATTTGTTTTAATTAAAAATGATTTAATTTAATACTTTTGTTTACATTTAATTTAATTATATTTATTAGGTTGTTTTATTCTACTTCCCACTTTCCTAATGTATTTTATTTGTAAACAATTTCTTACGATCTACTTTTGGTTCGTAGCAGTGCTGTCCCAGCTGATCGCTATTTATTCCTCGCGTTATCTCGATCGGTGACTTCTTGTTCCCGTAATTAAATTCAGTGTGTGAAATTACGGCGCTACTGTGAGTGTGTACACTTTTTAAAACGTAAGTATAATATTTTTCTACTTTACTGTTATTTATCTTTTCATAAGCCGGAGTTTGTTTATAACCCCCTTTTTTCTACTCTTTCGGTTTTAATTAATTTACTACCTCCTAGAACTAAATAAACTCTTCCTTCTGTATTGCTAGTTCTAACCATATTCTCCAGATAGTGATTATTATTCAATAATTAATTGCATAACAATTTTTTTATTGAGTTTGATTATTGTCTAAGATGATTTGTTATTATTTTTTTAGCTACTCTGAACTTACATCTTGTACAGGGTGTTTTTAAATTATAGTCACACCTTTATGTAGATTAATGCTCTAGCGTTAGGGCTATTGTTGTGATAATCAGCCATACTATTATAATTGAAGCTACTAAGGACGTGATACACAGGCTGATGCGAAACTGATTATTAATATGTTGGAACTAAATATTTATTTGTATGTAGCCTATATCTATATACCGGGTGTTATAAAACTTATTCTAGACATTCTTTCTTTTCTCTAGGACTTAAATAAAATTTGATCGTCTTCGTTTCTGATACTCTGAACCGATACTTTAGGACTCTTTTTTGTTTCGATCGCTTTTTCATATTCGTTCTCTTCTTGGGATTATCTGCTAGTTGCTCAGCATGGATGGTGGAACTGGTCTGACTGGAAGTACTGGGAGCTATCTTCCTCACCAAAACTGTCGATCGTGCCACGAACCAAGGATCTAAAGCAGGTGAGGGTAATATATGTTCGTTTATAATATGAGGTTTAATCCCACACTCAGGAACCTCTCTGTCCGCTGATCGCTCGCCTGGAATAACCTCTGCCACGGAAATACATATCTCTTCGTCCCTGTTGGTCCGCTTTCAGCCTGATTTGGTTCTGCTAGGACTACCGGAACTAATGAGGGGGAATCTAGCCTCGTGATGCCCACCATGATCTTTGGTGTGGGTGGCAGTGACAATGTACCCCCACTTCGGACCGGCGATGACACGTTGTACGGTGGAGTCCTCGTTCTAAATAGATCTGCTATTTTCAATTATTTATATAATAGTAAAAATGCAGCGCATTAAAAAAAGGTATGTTACAACATTATATTTAGTTAAGCAAATAAAAACATTAAACAAATAGTCACAATACATTACAAATTACATTTAAATTTTATTACTTTCAATTAAGAATTTCTAAATTTTTTAAACAAAGATCTAATATAAAATACAGGTAATATAATTGAGTTCAGAAGAGAATTAGACAATTTGTAAATGGCGTCAGGGAGAACAACTTGTCGCAGGCACAACTTACCTTAAGGCCAATCTCGGAATCAATTAACCGCAGCGCCAACAAAATGCAATGAATTTTAGACAGTTATGATATTGTAATATATAATAATTTTGAGACCAGATTTTCACTTGTAGATATTTATGTTAAAACCCATCACGAGCCATATTCACCCATATTCACTTGAATATAACTTAAGTAATTGCACACTTTAACGAAAAGGTAATTGATACATGTTTTTCTACAACTACATGATAATAGTGTCGCAGTGAATGTTCTATCAAACCATAATTAAAAACTCCGTCATGTTGCAATTAATAAATTGTGTTTTCAGGACAGGGATGCAACTGGATCTACATTATTAATCTTTTTTGCGCAATTTGGTCATTATTACATATTTTGATCAAGTTAGAATAAATATATAAGTTTTATTTTCATAATGAGCAACAATAAAATAAAAATCATCCATCATGTTGGGTTTCAATGTAGCCCATTTTTAATGCTATATTATTGTGTGTGTGAAAAATTAAATAGATACGTAGCTGTACAACAAATTCAATTAGAAAAAAATTTACGACCTTTTAAAGAAATTATGCTTTCCATTAATGCCATATATACCGCGTCGCCGTAGTAAATTTAACTCCCCAATTATTTTTATATTGTTTCTCATAACCTTTTGATTGCTTGTTTAAACTAATAAAAAATATTTCAGTGCAAACCGCCGCCGCCGGCTGGCCCGTAGTATTAATAATAAGGTGAAGGATTAAATAGCCCCTTAAATATAAGCCATTTAATTTTAAAGTGCATGCTATAAGAGTAAAGACGTCGCGTGTTGTGAAAAGGCAAACAAGACGGGTCACGCCCGAACCATGTCGACAAAATCGTTGAAATTAATGAGGAATATCTGTCCGAGAAAGTATTTTTTTATAAATATATCTTTCATGAGCAGAGGAGGATATTTTATTCAGTGAAATAAAGTCCCGCAGCTTTTATATAACTAGTTCCGTTATGAGCCCACGCGTGAATGTAACATCCGGCGCGCTGGAGGGTTGCCTGAAATATATTAGTCCTTACATTTACATTAATTATACAGAATAACTTTACCAAGAGAGCTGTTACGCAACAATGAATAACGTGAGTGAGTGCACCACTTACATAAACATGGTGAAAAATAATAAAAGAGGGCGCGAGCGCCCGCGAGCGGGTGATGTTTTTCCTTTCCGCATTTTTAGTTGGGTAAAATGGGGAGATGTGCGAGACTCACATTAGCGCGAATCCTTGCCGGGATCATATTCCACGCTTCAGACTCACACAATCACCCAGCAATCCGATGGAAAATGGGAGACGTAGTCTGGATAGTATCAACAAGATTAGATATTTCATTCTTCTTTTAGATTTTTTCTTTTTGCTTCTTTTCCATTTTACAAGTAATTTGCATGTTTCAAGAGCGTCTACATGAAACTTCATAGACGTTTTATAAAACTTACTTAATACATGCCATGATTTTTTAATCCGTTTAACATTGCGTTCATAACAGTAATAAGTTGATTAAATCAATTATAAAAACTTTATTACTTTATTAAATTATTGTCGTTATACTAAATACAAAGTTAAAAAAAACCTTAAGAGCATTTCATTTTTCATTTAAATATAAACTACATAATAATAATACTTTATTTTCTTTGACAAATACATTACAGACCCACGTTATTTGCAAATGTCGGCACGCTTTCCGGCAACCGCATTCAGAGTAGCTCATTATACACTGGGATGGTATCACAATTTTTGTTCTAGTGATAAACTCTGAGTCTAAATTTATTTTGTTTAGTAAATGAGTTTTTATTTCAAAGTCTACCACATTGATTCTTTTTTATTTACATTTTGATAGCTTTACTTCCCACACTACGCTTCTATGATTATGTTGTCTTTTTCTCAATGTGCTACTATTAGCTTTTTTGCCATCTATTTTACCTTTTCAGTAGTTCCTAGCGTCTATTTTTCCTTTCAAATGCGTATTGATTGTATGGTATACTATTAACTAGAGACAAAGTTTGTGGTACACAAATATAATAAGTACTCATATTACTAAAGCTGGCTTAAATACCATGTGAAAAAAATTATAGCTAGATTTAAATTCAGGAATGAAAAAAATGTGTCAAAGTTTTGGTTGGATAAAGTAAAAAAAAATCAGAATGTATGGCTGTGTTAATGAAACAAACTGGATAGAAAGATAATGTTGAACGGAAACGAAAGAGGTATATAATAGATGAAGGCAGTCATATAAAGAAGAAAAGAAA
>JARJEC010156370.1:0-10061 GCA_030264575.1 Tachinus sp. AB-2021 | reverse complement strand
GTAAAATATTGCAATATTTGATGATATTTTGTGAAATATTTAATAAAACACGTAGTTTTTGTTTGTGTTGATTAAATATTTACAAAATTTGATGGTATTCTTTGAAATATTAATGAAATATGCAATTTTTCTTGGTATTCCGATAGAATAGTAACATATTTTCTTGTTGAAAATTTGATGGTATTGTCTGAAGTATGTAATTTTGGTTTGTATTTTGAATAAATACTAATGAAATATTATATAATTTGATGGTACTTCATTCAATATATAATATTTTATGGTATTCTTCCGAAATACTAGTAAAATTATATTTCAAGGTATTTTGTGAAATATTAATAAATCAATTGTGTTTAAATTAAATTGAGTATAATAAAATTTGCTGGTATTATTGAAATATTAACAAAATATGCATTTTTTTGGAATTTTGATGTAACGGTAACATTTTTTTTAATGGTATTTTGTGAGCATGTATTTTTTTGTGGGTATTTTCAGTTAATTTTAATGAAATATTGCTATATAATCGCGTGCATGATTAATATTTGACGGAATACCATCAAATATAGCAACTTTTTAATAGTATTTACTCAAAATACCAATAAAAATTATATATTCGGGCAATACAATAAAATTTTCCAAAAAAAATGTTACTGTTCCATTATAAAACTAACAAAAATGCACGTTTTATTAACATTTCAAAGAATGAAACCTTAATGGTTTAATTCTTTGAAATGTTAATAAAACGTGCATTTTTGTTGGTTTTCTAAACCTTAATAGTTTAATTCTTTGAAATGTTAATAAAACGTGCATTTTTGTGAGTTTTCTAATGAAACAGTAACATTTTTTTGGAAAATTTTTTCGTGTTCCCCGAATATGTAATTTTTATTGGTATTTTGAGTAAATGCTAATTAAATGTTGCTATATTTGATGGTATTCCGTCAAATATTAATCATGCACGCAATTTTTGTTAGTGAATCATAGTGAATAGTTATAAAATTTAAATTAATGTATATTGACATCCTTTGTAAATATTGATAGAATTAATTATTTTTTATTAATTTTTATAGATAAAACGAGTGATATGACAAATTATTTAAATAAAATAAATTTGCCCTATCAGCCGTTTTTTTCCTATGAAAAATATACCTTTAATTATATTTATAAAATTTGATGGAATTCCCTGAAATATTAATGAATATGCAATTTTTGTTGGTATTCTGATGGATCAATAATAACTTTTTGGAATATTTGTTGGTATTCCGAATGTTGTAAAATTTGATGGTAATCCCTTAAAACATTGCTTTTGGTCTTTGTATGAAATACTGATAAGATATTGAAATTATTAATGGTATTCCTTTGCGTTATTAACGAAACATTTAATTTTCGTTGTAATTATGTATTAAGTATTTCCAAAATTTTGTGTTATTTTACGAAATATACAATTTTTGTTCCTATTTTGCAGAAATACTAATAAAATATTATAAAATTTTAATGTTTTATGGTATTCTGATGAAATGCTAATAAAACATGTTATTCAGAATACCAATATTTTATAGAATACCACTGTAAAATATTGGTATTCTGAATAAAATATTTGCAAAATTTGATGGTATACCGCGAAATATAATTTTTCTTGGTATTCTGCCGAAACGTCAATAAAATATTATAAAATTTGAATGTATTCCGTCCAATATTTAATGTTTTGTGCCATCCTGATGAAATACTAATAAAATATTAATGGCGTTTTCTAAAATACGAATTGGCATTTCGAATAAAATATTTGCAAAATTTGATGGTATGCCGCAAAATACAATTTTTCTTGGTATTCTGCCGAAATGTCAATAAAATATTAAATTTGAATGTATTCCGTCCAATATTTAATGTTTTGTGGTATTCTGATGAAATACTAATAAAATATTGATGGCATTTTTTAAAATATGAAGGTATTATTGGCATTCCGAATAAAATATTTGCAAATTTTGATGGTGTTCCGCGAAATATACAATATTTCTTGGTAATCTGCCGAAATACCAATAAAATATTATCAAATTTTATTGTATTTCGTTAAATATTTAATGTTTTGTGGTATTCTGGTGAAATACTGATAAAATATCGATGGTATTCTCTAAAATGTAAAGGTATTATTAGCATTTTGAATAAAATATTTGCAAAATTTGATGGTATTCCGCGAAATATACAATTTTTGTTGGTATTCTGCCGAAATAGCAATAAAATTTTGTTAAATATATATTGTTTTATGGTATTCTGATTGTTGGTAATCTCCAAAATATTAAGATATTATTGGTATTCTGAATAAAATTTAGAGAAGAGAATTTTTATGCTGTTTCAAGAAATATTTTTTAAGGTAATCCGAATAATTTATAAATGTTGATGATTTGGTGGTATTCCGATTGGTTTGTTCTCATTGTTGTGATTCTGATGTATTTTTATCAATAAATAAATATCGAAGAAAATGTGTAGTTATTGCAAACCTCGATTCTCAAATAAGGGGAGCACCTTTAAAATGTTTTAATTTTCAGATACGAAGAAGTCGTCATCGATTCGACGACTAGCTACCAATGCGAGGTTTGCTCGGCAATATTTCCCGATCGAAACGAATTCATCGAACATCACATGTCGCAATTCGGTTCGACTTTTCGGTGCTGCCGTTGCGACGATTCGTTTAAGAACTCGACGGAATTATATCAGCATTACGAGACGCATAAAATTGATGGCGACATTGTTATAGAAACTTCAGATACTGAGATTAACGAAGAAGTTGTCGACGATGATTCGGTTAGTTTGCATTATAGCGAGAATGTGGAGGCCGTTATGAATATACCTGGAGATGAAGGCCAGAATGAGCTGTTGTATATTCTCGACGATGACACGCAGTGTGTTAATGAAATTGTTATTGAAGACAATGCACCAAGAAAGATGGCCCCTAAACCAGATTATACTGTAGTGCAAGTAGATCATGGTTATATAATACCGAGTGTTTTTAAAGGCCAATTGGAGGCCAAGCGCAGGTATAAAAAGCGGGACTTGCAATATGAAATGACTGAGGAGGACGAGGTAAGCCAAGCTGCTACTAATATTATGGTAAAAATGGAACCTTCTACGAGTAAATTAATTTATTCGCCTCCGAAATCTAGGATACAGGTTCCTAAGAGAAGGCACGAAGAGCCCGACTTTTCAGCGACAAGTTACCAAATACTTAACCCAACTGAGGAAGTCGGCGTTCAACATTTTAAATGTCTCAGATGCGAACAGCTATTTATAAACAAATTTGTATTCTTCAGACACATCGAAAAGGGCAAGTGTTATGTAAACAGTTGCGACGTATGCAGTGCCACCTTCAGTAAAAACAGTGAGTTCTATGAGCACTACATCGCAGAACATACCGAAAGGGCCATCTGCAATTTCTGCTTTAGGACGTTCATGTATGAAAAGAACGTGAAGGAACACATGTTGAGGCACCTCGACCAGTTCAGGCATAGATGCGAGGAATGCAACAAAGGTTTTTACACGGTCAGGGAGTACAGGAATCATTACAAAAATAGGCATATGGGCATTAGGCATAAATGCGTTGAATGCGGGCGCAGCTTTGCCGACGAGTACTATTTCAAAAGACACATGGCAACGCACGGCATCAAACCGGAAATGCCCACCATTACATTTTAATTTAATTTTTGGGGCGGAAAATTGTTTTCGCGTTTTTGAAATAACTAAAATTAATATTTGTTTTTGTAAAAACGAAATGTTGATAAATTAAATTAATGGAAATAATTTAAATTATTCAAATTAGTTGCTTTAAATAGTAGACCACACTCACTTTATCTCGACTTCTTCGGCACGCCCGCCGCTAATCATTGGTAGTTATATTTTAGATTTTTTTCTCTACTGTAATAAGGGTAATTAATGTACATAATTTTTAAACAATGCAAATTTGAATTGTTGTAAAACGATCGAGGAATGTAAATTTAATTTAAATTTGTGTGTATACCTGTACCTGTACATTTCATTTTTTTTAATGTAACCATGATTTAGTGAAAATTATTGATTTAATATTATTATTATACGAAATATAAGGCTTTGTTTATTGGAAACGGTTTGTCTTGTGCTGCTTTTATTTTTATTACCTGTTTCTGATTGAAAACCCTCATCAGTGCGCGTTATATGTGTTTGTTTAGTTTAAGTGTCAAGTGATACGCGCCATTTTTACTACAAGTGATGTTACAATACTGTTATGTGCTTATTTTTCTAATTTTAAAATAAACTTTTATTTTGAATACTTGAAGAATATAAATATTTGAGGTTAGAATTATAGTTTTATATGTTTTGTTTCTTAAGCGTTTATAAGAGTATAATTCTAGCATCAAAAATTAATATCCATGTTTAGCGTCTGCGAAAATTAATGAGATTAGAATTTATGCTTTTTCCAAATTACAAAAAATGCGATTTTTAAAACTTTTTTCACATTTCACAGAAACTTATTTACTTTCTCAAAATTTGTAGAGATTTTACACATTTTTGAACGTCTTTTGATAATATTTTTCAGCACTTCACAAGTAAAATACAACTGTTTTTTAACATTTTTGATTTTTTGCAAATTTTTTAATTCTCTTTAGTTTCACGCTTTCCATTAACATTTTGAAGCATTTTAAAAGAACTTCTTTAAAATTTTTAGAGCTTTCACCGACAAAATTGCAAAATTTTACATTTTTCAATTTTTTGTTGAGGTTTTTGATTTTTTTTAAACAGATTGGTTATGTAAACAAATTTTGAACTTTTACAACAGTTTTTTTTTATTCCACAGTTTTTTTTTGCGATTTTGCTTCCGATAAAATTTTGAAGCATCTTTGAAGAAGATTGCAACTTTTTTAAAATTTCTTGATAAAAACAAAATGGAAATTGCAATTTTCTTCTAAAATGTTGCAAAATTTTATAGTAAAACGTTAAAAAGTTGCAAAATAGGATAACGTAGATCATTAGCCAACGACAATGTGTTTTTATCATTGCAATTCAGTTAATATTTACAACAACCACTCTCAACCACTACGCCACCGAGGTCGAAATTTTTGCAATAAAAGGGAAAATATTTGTATACTATTACAAAGACATTTTTTGGAATAAAACTACGTGTTTTATAATCAAATAAATGGTAGGTAAACAATATAACTTTTAACAGAACAATCAATCAATTAAAAATAATTTCCAGGTCAAAGAAACCATCAAGAAATCAACAATCTGAGCACCCGTAGAAAATTTACTCATATTTACATCAAACACCGAGACAAACTACCCAATTTTTTTTAGTTAATTTTTTGACAAATTTTGCATTTTAGGATGTATTGGGTATTGGCCTCAATAAGTGGCCCCTGTGATTAATTTGAAGTAATACCATGTCCAGCAAGTCCTTTGTTAAATGTCCTTGTCTTCTTCCAATTGATGCACTGCTACCTTAGTTGTTGTTTTTTGAGATAGCCTGGTTTTGTCTTTGCGGAGTTTACACAGCCTAACTATTATCCCAGATCCATCTTTACCTTTCTTTTGATTTTTTGCATTTCGTGCATCTACATTAGCTTTTCTGCTCTTTTTTCTGTCCTCGAGTTAGTTTTATTTTCAGGTGTGTATGATTTTAGATCTTTGTTCATTTTCCTCTTGCCGTACTCTTCCTCTTTCATAAATACTAATTTTATTTGCTAGTTAAAGATTTACATGCTTAAGCGAGAGGATGATAGAATTTAGATTAAATTTAGTTGGGATTTTTTGCCAAAATTACCCATTAAGGTTATCCTTAATATTATGTTAATTTGCTAACAGATGATGATAGAAAGCCATACAAATTAATTTGCCAAGAGTATGAGATAAAGTCATACAAGTTGTATTGTTTTTCTTATATGAATGTGCCAAGGTTAACCCTATTAGGTTGATTTTCCAAGGGATGAGGATGACGATGATAGAAATCCATAGAAGTTAGTTTAGGTTTTTGGCAACCTATTAAGGTTAACATTGGTAGGTTGACGAATAAGGATTATAGAAAATTATACAAGTTATTTTACGTTTTTTGGCAAATCAAACTATTCAGTTTAACCTATTAAGATTGATTTGCCAAGATACAAGACAATTTTAGTTTAGGTGTTATTTTCCAAAACAACCTATACCCATACAAGCTGGCTTTCTATTATCATCTTGGCAAATCAATCTTAATAGGTTGATTTCTCCCAATAACCTAAACTGTACGTTTTTCTATTATCCTTTTTAAGCATGCAAATCTTAATAGATTTGCATTTAGATAGCCATAAAAGAGTATATCCGTGAGGCACTTAAAGACGAGCAAATGGAAGAAAGGAAAATAGAAGATATTATGAGTGGTGAGCTAGCTTTCATCCACTAAACGCTTAATCCGCTTGACTTGACTATATATATATTGTAACCATGGAACCATTATCTTCAAGGTGGTGGTGTATCATACGCTTTAGATAATGGTTTTATGGTGGGAATCTATATTCTCAATTGCAATAAGAGTTTAATGGCCACCCTGGGTACCCATATCGTGGATTAGTGGACACACCTAAGTAGACACAAAAAGATTTTCAAGATTTATTCAACCTAATAAGCTTATTGCCTTACTCGAAATATGAGAAACTGCTGAAACTCCTCTTATTCCAATTCATTGTACGAAAACAAATTTACACAAGAAAAATTTTAAAGTGAAAATGGGAGAGCCTTAAAGGGACGCTTGAGATGTGAAGCATCTAAATTCATTTTTTACGGGAAACTATGATATTTTCTGGCAAGCGGCCTAATATGCCATTCGATATTTTGCATAAAAAAGATTTACAGGAACCTCATTTTGGAAAAAACATTTTGGAAGGATTAGGTTCACGACATGAATTTGCTGCTAAACCTAATTGCAAAGTTGCCGAAGAATTGTTTGGAAAAATCCAAACTTTACAAATTGTTAAAAACACAATAAAATTCCCGACCCGGACACGTTGTTTTATTTACCTTCGGATACAATTTGTTTCGATTCGTTTCTAATTTTTTATTCGTTTCAGATATTTGCGTTACAAGCGACGTTACGGCCTGAAAGAGTGCGTCGTTTTGTTGGGAAACATTGAAAAAGTTGATCCGAAATATCGGCTTTTTATACCGCGCAAAACGATTGAACCGACCCGAATCGACCGCCATAATATAATCGGAAGATCTCGTTGTAAATATAAATGCAATCAATGCGATTTGAAATTTTTCAATTACGAAGGCTTGGAGGATCATAGGGAAGTGCATAAAGCTAAAGAGGACATTGCTAATAGCAGTAGTAGTTCTAGTAGTAGCAAAAGTAGCACTAAAAGTAGTAGCAGCGCGAGTAGCAATAGCAGCAGTAGCAGCAGCGAGCATGCTAGCGGTAGCGAGGCCGAAGAAATCGTCGACGAAAGTCCTTGCGAAAATGATGATTTAAAAATTGTCATTGACCACGCAACAAACAATAATTTCAATTGCATTTTCTGCAATAGAAGCTTTAAATATCACTATACATACTCAAATCATATGAAACAACACAAACATTTTGCTTGCTCAAAATGCAGGGTAAGATTGAAAACTAAAGAGGAGCTAGAGACCCACATGCACGAAGCCCATAATGTCATATCCTGCAAAATGTGCCCCCAATTATTTTATTCCGAAAGAAATTTGGAAACCCACATCCTTGAAAAGCACGAAGGCGGAAAAGAAGAATGGATTTGCGATATTTGCAGTAAAGTTTTCAATACTTTCGATAAATTGGTGGAACATAACAAAACTTCCCATAATTTATCATGCGGAGTTTGCAAAAGGGAGTTTGCTACTGTCGGATTGCTAACCGCGCATAAATATGCTTATCATAGCAGGCCAATTAACCCAAAATCTACAGGCGATTTTATTTGCAGCATTTGCGATAGGCGCTTCGTTACCGAATTCCAATTACAGGAACATGAAAAGGTGCACGTTGATGACGTAGACGTGCAAAGCGAAAATGAATTTCGTTGCGATATCTGCAAAAAAGTTTTCTATTCGGCCAAAGGTCTACACAAACATTTTACTCTTTCGCATTTTGAAATTAAATATAAGAGGAAGTGTAATACAGCCTATTTAACAACCACAATGAAACAATTTAAATGCACCCTTTGTAATATGATTTTTACATCAGAAGATTTGCTGAAGAAGCATTTGCAGAATCATATAATAATACATAACAAACCCACCAAGCCCAATACAATTTCTCAGCAGGAGACCGCGGCTGCTTGCAGATCAATTGAGCCTCCCAATAGCAATGCCGTCCCAGTGATGCTCAATCAAGCTAGCAATGCAATCCCACCTTTAATGATAACACCGCAAAGCCATAAAATATTAATGATTGATGATAAGCGCTACATTTTGATAACGAATTCAAATTCATCTGGTGAGCAACAAACCAATTTGGTGCCTTTGGTAACCAGCAATACTGCCCCAATGCCCGCATTGCAACCAATCAACAATTTCATGCAGCCAGCAATCAATCAAACCATCATTTTACCGAATGCCCAAAGCAATCAACAAATCAATATCACCAATCAAGCCATTAAAGAAAACAACCAGGGTACCACCAGCATTGTTTACTCAATACCCAATGACAATTCTAAAACAATTAAAGATAAGGCCACCACCAGCATTGTATATTCAACACCAGGTGATAATCTGGCCCCAACAACAAATTTTCCAATTAAAGTAGGCATACCGAGGTTGGCACCAAAACCAGACAATACGAAAAAACTAATGCCTAAACTAACAAGCATTAGCACAACAAGTAGCACATCAACAATTTCGACAACTGCACAAGAAATGAAGCCTAGAATAAAGGCAATTATAAACCAAAAAATGACGTCTATCGTCAAAAAATTTGATTCTAAAACCAAATTTACCTCAATACTCAAGAAGGCGCCGGAAATTTCCAAACCAACCATCGTAACGACAGAAAAAATACCGGATGAGCCAGACAGTTACAAACCAAAAATATTTTTAAAACCGCTCAGCTCTTTGCTGGAAAAACCCGAAGAAGACGACGAGGAAAGGCCGTTGGAAATAGTTTTATCAGAAGGCGAAAGTGCTTCAGAAGAAATGAAAACGTACGGCAAAAAACCCTTCAAATGCAAGGCGTGCGGAGTGATTTGCAAACGCGCTGGTAAATACATCCAGCACCAAAACAAATACAAATGCAAAGTGTGCGATTACAGTTGCTGCAAATTGAAATTGCTTGATGCCCACTATGAGCTCCTCCACCAATTCAGAAACCGCTGCGCTAGCTGCGACATGCAATTCCCATCTTCTATGGACCTACAGCAGCACAAAAAGAATATCCATTTATGTTTAAAATGCAACCGATGCTATTTAGACCTCAACAAGCACAAATCAGCTTTCAAATGCCGCAGCTGCGAATACGTCGCTTGCAACTCTTCTAGCCTGGACAATCACTACAAAACGGTCCACAATATCACAACAAGATGCTCACCTTGCAACACAATATTTTATTCCCAGGAAACCTTCAACAAACACAAGGATGAAATGCATTTTTGCAGCAAATGCAGTTGCTATAAAATGGATCTAAATATCCACAAAACCTTTTGCAAGGGAATACAAAAAAGGGGCGAAAGTAACACGGATTCCGTGATCGAATTAGACGACAGCGATTAATTTTTTTGCTGGAAAATAAATTGTAATTAATATATTTTCTTATATTTGTATTAGATTTTAATTTGATTTAATCGAGTAACTTTTTAAAATGTAATCTACTCAATGTATAAATATTTATATTTTATAGGAAAATAATTTTATATTTATTGCTTATTTAATTTAAGGCCGTTCATGAATTAATATGAAAAATAAGTAATAAATATAAATTTATTTTTTTTATTGTTAACAACCTCACCAAATTGATTGTGACATTTCTAGTTTTATTTAAAATATGTAAAAATATTGGTTTAATATTTAAGATAAATTAAAGATGAATAAAAAATGTTTTTATTTTGTGCTGGGAAACCTTGCTG
>JARJEC010156363.1:0-11915 GCA_030264575.1 Tachinus sp. AB-2021 | reverse complement strand
TTCTCATTTTAATGATGTGTAACAACTTAGCTTAAAATAAAAAATTACTAAGAAATAATTTAATAAATTTAACAGCATACTTTTAAAATTTAATAAAACAAGAACAAAAGATCATTCTAAAGAAATGATTAACGTAATAAAAAAAATTTGTTTAAAACACACACAGTAGAAGTGAACCTTTGATCAAATCGGTTATTTTTAAAAGAAAAGATGTAATTTTGTTGGTTAATTAAAAATTTTACTGCTAAAGCACTTTTGAAACAAAGCTGCTTATTACAATCCTTTGTAGCAATGAAAAGATATATTTTCTTTTCCTTAAGTAGGTACAATTACATTTAAAAATTACCCCAACAGCCGACTCTTAAAATATTCAAAAGGGGCATTTTCCCTTTTCCAAATAACCAACTCAATTTTATTACAACATTTATACTGTAAATTAAATGTCAACGTCAATCTTATATTTTTTATTTATACACAGCTACCCTGCCACTCATTACACTACGCTTTTTTGGACTCGCATTTCAATATAAAAGTTTTCACATCAAAAATTTGCATAAAAAGAGGGGAGGGTTGTAGATTATGCCAAAATTTTATAAACTATTATTAAAAAACGTCAACTCATACTGTAAATGCCCAAATAAAAACGTTAAAATGATAAGCCTATATATGCTAAAATAATTTAACAAAAATTAAAAGCATCTAAACCAAAAATGTAATATAAGACAGATATACATCTACATGACAGGCTATCTAGCTATGAATAAACTTTTATAAAAAAAAACAATAAAAAACTATAAAAAGTATTTAAAAAAAAAAACAATGTAAAACGAGAAATTTTCTTGTTTGCTAAAAGTACTTCTCTAAATAATGAATGAAATGGAACTTGTGGAGAGAAACCTCCAATGGAAATACATGAGCTATTGCAGATTTTATCAACAGAGATCTAATAGTTCATGATTTAAATTATGTTATATTACAGCAATGCTATAAGATTTCTATTATAAATATTTAAAAAAAATAAAAAACGTACGTATTTTTATATTTTTTTACATTTTTTTTTAATGTAATAAACGTTTTCATGTAAATAATATGTTTTATTTTATATTAAAAGCAACAAAAATTGTTTTTTATAAAATATTACAATGTTTCTTATTAAAAAATTTACTACAAGTATTTTTAGATAACACTTACTCAATTAAGTAAAGCATTTAACTTAGATTACTATATCAAGTTATTGCCCGGATACTTGATATAGTAATCTAAGTTTCTTTTACCTAATTGAGTAAGTTTTAACTAAAAAAACAAAGAAAATTAATAAGTAAACAAAAAATAAATAAAAATAGATCCTAACCGAATACTAATTTTTAAATATTTATTAACTCGACTGATATTTCTTGAAACTTAATTATAACTGCATCAAAACACGTGTATAAGATTTCAAAACGATTAAATTATCTGCCTCATACTTATGTTTGGTAAAACATTTTTTTACTTTGTATGTTATCTTAAAATAAAAAGTTTATTATACATAAAAATGTCTTATTTTACATAAAGTCCAACGAACTATTATATTACATCGGGCATCTGCAATGATTGATATAATTATATGCAATTAATAAGTTAATATTTATATATGCAGTTTGACTATCTGCGCGATATTGTAACACATTTACAAATAAAATTCCTAAAGCCAATATTTACACCTTTAACACACATCGTAATGTTGCAATGTAAACAAATAAATATGTCATCATATCATAATCGTATTTGCTTCACAATAATATTAAATTACTTATTTATTTCTTTAGTTTAATTTAATTATGTGTTAACTTTCTAGTTAATTTAAATTAATTTATTTTACAATTTGCATGTTTGCTATGGTTTTTCCGATGATTAAGTGAAACAATAATTGAAGACATGAGAATGAAATGTGGATATAAACCATGTTTATGAAATTTTTAGTCCTTTGTACCTTAGTATAAAAATTATATCTTATATATCCCTTTCAAATAAGCCTTTAGATGCCATTAGTTTATAGAGCAATCACGTTCGTCGTATGAAAAGTTTAGTTGGTTTTGCTCTCCTGTAAAATTACCTGTTCGATTTGTATCCAGTTTTCATTCTCATTTCATTCAAATAACGTATTTCACACGGTGTTGTAAATTAATCTAAAGAGTAATTTAATTACGACAGAAATAAAAACAGAATCATAAAAGTCGATCCTTATAAATCCTAATGGCTAAAATATTCAATAAGTGACTGCATGAAATATTTCAAAACAATATTAATGAATGCAAATGTGAAAGTTCTGTTACTAAATATTTGTTCTGGATTAATGAAATTACTTCAATTTTTACGATACCTATCTGCTGTTTTTTTTTTTATAAAATTGACAACAACTCAACTCATACAACAATAATAAAATTTGCTATAATTGAACATTTTTAAAAAAATTACAATAGTTTGAGAAATTTAAATATAAATATATAATACTCTATATTTGTCTTAAGCATATATTGTGTATGACAGTGTATGTGATAAATTATTTAAAAATAAAGTTTTATAAAAATGATACATTTAACTGTTTCTTGATCAGGCTTGGTATACAAGGAACTAAATTTAAATTTGTCCATTGTGTCCGAACTGCGGTAGCGCCATTTCACAAAGCAATGAGATACATTTGAAGCCTATTGCATTATTATCTGAAACATTCCAGAGATGGAATCAAATATAAAGCAACAAATTTCAACTTTTTATTTGTTCAAAAACCATGATTCTCTAAATACTATTTCCATCTACCAACACTCGACTGAACTATTGCTGAACTAAAATCATTGCCTCTATAATCTTGGTTGCATACAATGTGATTACTGCTACAACTGAACTGCTTCGAATCTAACAGCATTTTTTAGTTAACTTCACCACCATTCAACTATGCAACAAGTTTGTGTTCAATTTATAAAATACTATGCTTGCGTGTTCGATTTAAAATAAAAGCACAAAATACGCATTTATTAGCTTTTCGAGTTATATGCACTGAGATATTGGTCCACGTAATGCACAACAAGCACAATGTCTTTATTGCATTATAAATTGAACACATTTTTTTATATATTTTTTGCCAACTTTGCAGTTATCAAAATTACAACATAAACAGTCACAATAATGCTTATATGAAACAAGCAAAAAATGTATGTACTAATATCAAAGATTATTTGGCAAATATTTCTATTTATTTACAGTTATTAAAAATTTAATTACTTTTACAAAATGGTTATTTTGCAGGATTTTTCGTTTTTTGTTATAGTTGTTAGAGTTTTTATATTATATAAATATACATTTAACAAAATAATTATAAATTTTGTTTTGTTTTTAATTTTGCGCCATAAAATTAGTATTTACATTAGATTACATTTTAATACATTGTGCCAACCTAAATAGTACAATACAAAAATTCTCAGGAACCTCACTTGTAATCATTACGAATGTGAACGTGGAAATGATTACTTGTGTGTGTGCTCATGTATAAAAGTAGATGATACAAGTAAATATTATATGACTCACCACCGCATATACTTACTTTTACATCCAATCGTCTAAAACAATGAAATATCAGTACAACCAAAAATTACAATATGTCAATCTTTATTTAGTACCAATACGGCAGCGAAAAGCTTTAGCTGATAATAATCAATGGAATTTCGAGGAAAAAAATCATTTCACCGATTTCTCTCATTACTGCAAATCCACCATCAATGTGTCTGATATGTCATTTTTGAAGTGTTGTTCTCTTCTATATATAAAAAAATATGTTAAATTCACAGCAAACATAAGGAATAGGCAAAAAAAAGCTCTAGTTGTAACCTTTAAAAAGTTTCGGTTCATTTAAGATTATTTTAAACTGAACAAATCATGTAATTCTACCTGGTTTGGACAAGCAAGTAAAACTATTTAAGTCTATAGCTGAGAGTGTTTACACTACGCAATTTATTTGCATGTACTCTCGGATACTAGACTTCGTTGATTTTACCCAGTATGCCTTTTAGACGGTATTATGATATGCATATCCTGATGATAAATTGAAGTGTTATCTCAAGTTCTTCAACTCTTCTACATTAACGTAATAAATTAATAAACATTAAGAAACAGTATACCATTTTTTTTCTTAGTCAACAACGTATAGTAATTAATAATTAATCATTCATTCTTCTTAGTGGCAGCCTGTTAAAAAAATGCAAATGCCTGCATATGACGAGCCTTTGGACTGTGAACGGTATACCTATGAATTTGCAAGTACATTTTGGCCTGAATTTCATTTTAGAACGTATGGCAGTCTGAGTAAAAATATATAAAACCGCTAAATTTGCAGAAGAAAACGTTAATTAACATTATTTGTGGAGAACTCGGGATGACACTTTAATTTATCATTTATTATCAGAAGGTGAGTAACACAATGCCCACTAAAAGGCATACAGAATAAAATAACAAGCCCCTGGTGTATAAATTCACAGCAAGTCACTAACATGAGAGTAATTGAACATTTCAAAAAGCCGTTAAGATCGTTTTTCGAACTTTATGTAGTTATTTATAAACATAAACTTTTTAATACACTCCGATGACATATAAATGATGATCACTTTTCTTCGTTGAAGTTTTTTAGACATCAAAAAGCAATTGCTGATTTTCCCATATAATAGGTTATCAATGTTACAATATAATAAACAATGTAATTTATTTAACTACCAATTAAATTCATTATTTCTGTACATACTAACACATAAAACATACATTAAAATATCATTTAGATTCAACAAGTATAATAGCAATAATAATCCTACAATATACAATATCTACAAAATAAAATAAGTTAAAACAATAAAATTGTATCACTGTTTCAATAGAAAACATTCGAATGTGTACAAATAAATTAATAAATGAAATCACAGATGATTACAAACCAAATTATTTTTGAAGTGATAAAAGTAAATAAAATAAAAAGTAAAAAAAGGATAACTACTAATCCCTAAGTATCATTACTATTCAATTTGATTCAATAATATGGAATGTATCAAATTAAATTTAGGTAATACTTCTGCTTGCAATAAATATTTTATTTGCAAACCACCTGGTCCCTACTCTTAAAATAGTCATTTGTCCAGGAGTAGTATAAAATAAATACTAAAGTTAGGTACAACACACGAGGTATATGAGTTCTCTTAATGAGTTGACTGAACATATAATTTAAAGGTAAAATTTTAAAGCGTAATTAATTAACAGTCAACTATTATTCCAATATCATGATTATCGTTAATTTAAAATAGTTTTTTAATAAATTATGTAATTGTGATGAAATGAACACTCATCAGTTTTATAACTTACTTGTTAAACCTAACAATTCGCGCTGTTTGTTTACGTAATCGCCGATTTTCTGAAATTTGCTGCGTGGTTCCAATAAAGCTTTGGCAGCCTGCTGAAATTTGTCATCATTGCGTCGAAGATACATGATGGCGTCGCGCCCTAATTGTTCCAATTTTGCAGGCTCAATCTCGGTCATGCTCAGCATTTCGGTGAGGTATGGATTGAAACGAAAGTATACGTTGTCGTCGAGTAGATCGCTGAGCATTGTATGAACACCTGAACATGACAATAATAATGATTTTTAAATAAAATATCATAACATTTTGATAACGGAGTTTTTATTATGTACACAGTATTTTTTTTTAAAGTATCCACCCTGAATATCTCAGAAGCCTGGGCCAAACTAAAAAAAAACTCCCAAACCTTGTGTTTTATTTTGAGGGGAACATTTTTTGATATACCTTTTACATTTTGCACCGATTTTCTAAGATATTCAAGGTGAATTCTTAAAAAACATCCTATATGTATGTCCCTCTTCCCAACTGCATGGTAGACGTGTACCTTTACAATTTTCAAACAAAGCTCGTACACTCTATGTATTTTGAAGAGTACCTCAATTGTTCGTTCATTGCCGATGAAACAGAAGCCATCAAGAAAGTCATTCTAGGCAAAATTAATGATACTAGACAAGCGTCATCCCGTATTCAGGAATGAGCATCAGAAAATTGGAACAAAACAAAAAACTCTCAAAACACGTCAATTTCTATTTTGACACATTGTTGACATATGAGTCAATTTTCACCATCCCTCAAAGAAGTACCACTTAAAATTTTTAAATTGAAAGGACCACTTTGTGACACCTAATTTAAAAGGTCTCTATATCAATCTTTCAGCTGTCTACATTTACTTTTTTTATTGTTTTATTTTTTATTTTTGAAGTATGTAGTAAAACGACCTTTCAAACAAGGTATCACATGTTGGGTCATACATTATATATTATCAAAAAGTGTTGGAGAGAAGGGGGAAACTAATACACATGTCAACAGTGTGTTAAAAAATGACCCCTTCAAAATAAAATTTACTAATTTCGGAGATTTCAAATGTTTCGCCTATTTCATATCCTGTATTTTGAGAAATAATTATTTCAGAGTGAAAATCTGAACTGAACGGAAATAATCGACTTTGAGGTATGCCATGAACATGGTCCGGATTTTAGACCAACTTAACCGACCAATTACCATCATGACTGACAACAGAGTAGCACTATAGGCATAACAATCACCAGTAATAAAATCCAAAGTAGCCTTAGATTTCAAACAGTTTAAAAACACAACATATAACAGAGTAAGCATGGTGAAGATAACCAAAGAACAAGGCATAGAAGTGAACTTTAAGGTAGACCAACTAGCCAAAAAGGGAACAACTCGTACATTTATAGAATTAAAAAAAGACGTGCAAACTTGTGAAAAAGCTATCAAAGGATGAATCACACAAAATAGCCCAGTTTTTCAACCATATGCTAACAAAAGAAAAGCTGAAGAGAATCTCTTGGCAAAAGTTCCTGACCACAGTGCAGACAAGCTTGACAAACCAATAACTTTAAATTACAAGCAAACTGGCCATTTGGAACATTTTTTTAAGATGGGATTGAAGTCGCAGGGTTTGACTTTTATCCACAGGGAGCGCACAATTCCCATATTTCTGATTGGAACAATTACAGCCCATGATTAAACAACAATTACAGCCCATGATAGGCAACAAAATATGCATTGCTGGTAGTACGTCAAATTAAAATCCCCTAGATGGGGTTTTTTCATAGGCGGAACAAAACAAAAAATAATTGTTATTTGAAAATACATATTATGAAACATTTGCATTAAGAAAAACTTCTAAATTTAACCCAGATTGCAATAAACTGAACCAAACATTTTCTTGAAAACACATTGAGTAGTAAAATTACTACATTATAATGGAAATCAGATTTTTAATTAATATAGCCCGCAAATATTTAACTCGTACATTCATTCAAGTGTCAATATATCACAAACGTCTATGGGAAAAATTTATATAATGCTTACTTCAACTTCATGTGTGTAATATTCAATTTGACCTGTAAAAACATATTCATTGTAAAATTCCTAGATTTTTTGGGAGGAGCCTTCGGTGGTTGTATTGCCCACGTTATAAAAAATCATCATTTAACATCCATCTTTAAGGGCAAACAAATAATAATGATGAGATTATTTTTGCGGTATAATTTTTTTCACATACATATCTTTCCAATGAAGAACATAAATTGAGTAATTTTTGCAAATAATTTAGTTAGATATTATATTTTAAGAAAAATACTTCATTAAAAAGCTGTAATTATACTTGTATTAACATCAAAAACAGAATTGTTTCGACGCTAGATTTAAGTAACAATTCCCCCCCCCCCCTTAAAAAACATTTGATGTGGGTTGTTGCTTACATTATCATAAATTTTAATTTAACTAGAAAATTTGCTAAGTTGCCAAGCATAATAAAACCCAGAAGACCAAAAAAAGACTTTTCTCAGCATTTTATAATTAAGATTTTCCTTGTCTTTTCTCACAATCTAACAAGTTACCTAGTGCTTATCAGCTAATTAATCCCCACTATATAATATCAATTCAATACATTAGTATTTTTAAATTATTACAAATTACAGGTCATTGATTTTGCTTTATTGTTAAATTATTTTTTATTGAGTTAATTTATTTCACTGCCCCTGATAAGCGTATGGCTTATGATGATGGGGTTTTGATGCAACCAACAGTTTATAAGATGACTTCCAAACCATCCCGATGTGATGGAGCATTTTTATTAGACTATTCAATTCCTCTAGTTCATTAATTATAGTAGAAAATATTAAAAATGCATTCAACTTATTTTATACGACTTTATGTAGTTATGTTATCTTAAACATTTACTAACCTTCTGTATCAGTCGCACTGTCTAAAATTTTCATAAATTTATTCTTCCACGATGAAGCACTGGCTGGTTGAGTTGCTGTATAATCTGTAGGATTTGGGACAGTTCTACCTGTGCCAAAAGAAACCACACATTGGATTGGACTGTTGGGCCATAACAATTTAGCTTCATGGATAGCAACAGCAGTGGGGTTATTGACTAAAATTCCACCATCCTAAAAAAGAATTAATTTTAGTAATTTACGGCTTCACATGGAGATCACTAAAACATGGCATGTCTAAACTAATTCTGGTACCAACCTGGTGAAGTAAATTTCCAAGTTTACACTCTTCAAAATAAGTAGGTGCTGCAGCAGAAGCCCGAGCCGACTCCCAAACTTTGTGATTACTGCCGCCGATGTATTGAGATTGAACTCTCCATCCATGTGAATAATTTCTAAATACGTAGGCCGAAACTCTTTCATGATTTACCACAGCTGATACATTGGCAACCTAATCAAAATGTTTATTGTAATTAATTCCGAAACAAGATAAATAATAATCATGCTACTAACTTTAGGACAATTTGGTATTCTAGCTGTAGATATGAGGCTGTTTTCACCCATTTTTTCTTTCAATAAGGTCTCCCACAATTCTGTGTTGTAATATGCGTGACTCCACACCAGATTGCTGGTACCTTTAATCGTCGATTGTGTGAATATCTTTTTACTTATATCTATGTAATCTTTTTGAACTTCATCACACGTCCTTTGCAAAACACCTAAAAAATACATCATGGATCAAAAATGGCTAATTTGGTCTTTGATCATTTGCAATAGCAAAAATGATCAATCGTTTAATGAAAAGTCGGTAGTTTATATTATTTTTTTATCAGAAAACGTCAAAAACTGTAATTTTTATAACTAGTAGACTAGTAATTACATAAAAGTTATGTTTTATCAATTTCAAAGATTAACAAAGGTCATTTCAGTACAACTCAAATAGAACCAATAACGTAGTCAACCTGATAATAAATTCGTTCAAGTAATGATCGTTTATTTATTACTTACCAAAGTTGCATGTTAAAATGGCGCCTGTGCTGACTCCGCAAATGAAATCGAACATTTCATAGACTCTCTTGCCGGTAATCTCTTCCAACTTCTTCAGCATTTCAATGACTAGAATACCTCTTATACCGCCACCATCCATTGATAAAATTCGTATACCTCTTCCTGGTAAAGGGTGGGTGTAACCAAGCAAGGCAAACACTTCATTGCAGACGCTTACAATGCTGGGTTGCGTCGTCTTTCCTTGGATATGTAATAGAAGTCTTATAGCTCCCTCCTAAATAACAAAAAGAAAAACTATAGAAATAATACAAAATGATTTGTGAAAAACTGAAAAGCTTAAATCGTAAAAATCTGAACTTTTTCGTTTCATTCCCATTCAATTTAAGACATGTTAAATAAATAAATTTACCTTCACAGCACTATTTTTGGCTTCGGGATATTGTTGTATGTGCAGGGATAGCTCTTCGATTCTTTTCAGTTTCGATTCCTCGGTCTCAGCAATCATAATTGAGTTTATTACATGTCTCGTTCTTGAGATTATACTTGTCTGTAAGAAGAATGCAACAAGTCAAGTAAATACAATATTAGTACTAATACTATCTAATATTACTTTAACAAAGAACATGAAATATTTGAAAATATACTTGAAACTCAACTAAAATTTGAATGTTAGAGGGGGCCTATTCAATTTAAAGTAGTTTTAAAATACGTTTGTTTTTTTTTATGTATAAATATTACTTTTAAATTTTCAATTTTAAATGAAAACAACCACGTATACCTTTGACACTGTCGGACATTCAGTTTTCCATTTTGGAATGATCTCCTTAGGCTGTTGAGATTCCTCGCTGTTACCCATCCTCATCTTCAATCCGTTAATAACATTCGTAATACCAGAAGATTCTGTCTTTTTCGCTTCAGCTTTACCGTTCTTTATTAACTGTGATGGTTCCATGGTGGTTGATTCAAAAAATCTAACAAGCTCACTACCGTACACGCTAGGTTGATATTTTTGGAGAAGCTGAGCGACTTCTTTGTTAACAAGATTTTGAAATGTTTTGTCGTTTGAAAATTTAGAAACATAATCTTTTAAAATATTCAATACTTTCCACTGCGTTAACGACATTGCTCTCGATGACATCTTCGGGGGCTCTACAGCATTCGAACTACCATTGTATTGTCTGAAAAAATTGTTTATTAATCTTTCTTAAATTTTCAATGATTATGTTCTTTTAATAAGCAAAGAAATTGTACCTATTATTAAAAATTATATATTGCTTAATATTATTACTAATTTAGTGAATTAAGTTCAAACTGTATTAAGCAAATCAAAAACTAAATATTTATTAAGATGCAGATAAAACATATTTTAACTAATAAGACAATGAGCAATATGTAGAAAAAGACCAACACATAATTTTAACATAAACTCAGCTTAGCTATCAACCGCAAATTAAATCCAATTGCGGATTCAGCAAAACTGTTAAAAGTTCTTTATATAACACTTAGTAATGCCTGTTGCTGCTATGCCAAAATACTTGAACTTATTCAAGGTATTAGAAACAGCACCACATTTAACCTTCAAGAGATATAAATAAATAAATTGCATCATAATGAAATTTTGCAATTACCATTTACAATAATTATCAAACAGATTTTCCTTACCCATGCTCTATAGTTCAATTTAACGACTGACAATTCTTGTTTATTATAACCACTGATAATTTTGATAAGAAATGATAATTAAATGTAACGTTGTTGTTGTGTCAGCTGGTGATGTAAACATTGACGCATCCTCTTGACGTTTGTTATGTGATGGTACCATTTCAATTGCCAACATGATAAAATAATTGCAATATTTTTCACACGTAATTATATCCGTGTTTATTCAGAAATATGTTAATTTATTTGTAAAATTATCTACGCAAATCAAGTAGTTTATTATAACGTGCTTGCAATATTTTTTATGTAAATAATTTCAATCTTCTAATTGTTTATGTTGGTACGCTTATAATTGCATAAGATTATATTTTCGGAATCAATAAATAAATTCGTATATAATTATACCAGTGTCCGTCAAACATTTATTTGTATTGTCTCACCTCTCATTTCAACAAAAGTTCTCAAAATGTTCTTGTTCGTTTCATTTGTTACTTTCGTTTAATTTTATTTTGAAACTATTTGCTATGGTCAGATTGTAGTCTAGTAATAACAAAATGGCAAGCCAGTTACAAAATGTAACACCAAAGGTCAGTCATTTCGTTAATATTCTCCTATATGCTGCACAAAGTTTGTACGCTAGATATATTACTAACAGTGACAAACAATATGAACGACAGTGACAATATGGAGCACAAAAATGCATAACTTTACTTAAAAAATGAATGTTTTACATCTCTAACTGACGTCTGAAGCGTCCCACAACGGCTCTCCCCCCTTGTTTATTTATTAATTTTGTTTATTTTTTATTTAGAGTTGACCATAGTCTTGCAATATTCTTGCAAATATATTGAACCAGAAAATAATTGCCAGATGTTATTTAAATCAGTTAGATTAGGTT
>JARJEC010156297.1:0-13044 GCA_030264575.1 Tachinus sp. AB-2021 | reverse complement strand
CAATTGTTTCAATCACCAATTCAACCTAACCTAACAAATCAAAACTTTCTAAATCTCCCGGCATGTCGGCGCGCCGTTCTTATCCGGCGTGTTTGGAGCGTCCGTGTGAATGGCCTACTAAGTAAAAACGTTTAAAATCAATTGTTTCAATCACCAATTCAACCTAACCTAACTAATCAAAACTTTTTGAATCGCCCGGCGTGTTTGGAGCGTCCGTGTGAATGGCCCTACTAAGTAAATTATTTTAAAATCAATTGTTTCAATCACAAATTTAACCTAACCTAACTAATCAAAACTTTTTGAATCGCCCGGCGTGTCGACGTGCCGTTTCTGCCCGGCGTGTTTGGAGCGTCCGTGTAAATGGCTCTATTAAGTAAGAACGTTTAAAATCAATTTTTTCAATCACAAATTCAACCTAACCTAAAAAATCAAAATTTTTTGAAGCGCCCGGCATGTTGGTGCGCCCTTTTTAACCGGCGTGTTTGAAGCGTCTGTGTAAGTGGGCCTACTAAGTAAGAACGTTTAAAATCAATTGTTTCAATAACAAATTCAACCTAACCTAACTAATAAAAAAAAATTAAATCGCCCGACATGTCGGCGCGCCATTTTTAAACGGCGTGTTTGAAGCGTCTGTGTAAGTGGGCCTACTAAGTAAAAACGTTTAAAATCATTTGTTTCAATCATCAATTCAACCTAACCTAACAAATCGAAACTTTTTATATAGCCCGGCATGTCGGCGCGCCGTGTTTAACTGGCGTGTTTGGAGCGTCCGTGTGATTGGCTCTGCTAAGTAAGAACGTTTAAAATCAATTGTTTCAATCACAAATTCAACCTAACCTAACTAATCAAAAAATTTTGAATTGCCAGGCATGTCGGCGCGCCGTTTTTGCCCGGCGTATTTGGAGCGTCCGTGCGAATGTTCCTACAAAGTAAAAACGTTTAAAATCAATTGTTTCAATCACAAATTCAACCTAACCTAACTAATTAAAAAAATTGAAATCGCCCGGCATATCAGCGCGCCGTTTTTAACCGGCGTGTTTGTTGGAGCGTCCGTGTGAATGGGCCTACTAAGTAAAAACGTTTAAAATCAATTGTTTCAATCACCAATTTAACCTAACATAAAAAATCAAAATTTTTTGAATCGCCCGTCATGTTGGTGCGCCCTTTTTAACCGGCGTGTTTGGAGCGTCCCCGTGATTGGCCCTACTAAGTAAAAACGTTTAAAATCAATTGTCTGAATCACCAATTCAAGCTAACCTAACAAATCGAAACTTTATAAAACGCCCGGCATGTCGGCGCGCCGTTTTTACCGGCGTGTTTGGAGCGTGCTTGTGAGTGGCCCTGTTTAAAGTTTAAAATCAATTGTTTCAATGGATTGCATCCAAAAGCTGTCCGCAAGAGCTCTCATCAGTGCATTGTAGCAGGATATCAATTGTTTCAAGGCCAAGTTTATTTTTACAAAGCTAGAAACTGTTAATTCTTTTCAGATGCGAGAGGCATTTAGTTACCTTAACGAAATCTCAAGCGGAACTGCACTATCGAGCCGTCTTGAGGACTCTGGTCGGCGACGCCATGGAGCTCTCCATATTTCTCGATTCGGTCGCGCAGGGCAATCTGAGCTGCGACGCGAACTGCCGGCGGGATCTGGACCAGCTGCAGTTCGCCGACTGGGCTCGGTTTTGGGTGCAGGTGATCGGAGAATTGCGGCAAGGGGTGAAACTCAAGAAGACCAACTACAGCAGGGCCCCGATCGCGTACGAGCTGACGCCGTACGAAATACTCATGAAAGATATCCGATCGTGCAGTTACAATTTGAAGAAGATCAAGGTTAGTTACCGAAAATATTCACAAACCATTTTAATAATAAACGGTCGATTGGTAATTGCAGTTCGAACGTACCAATGATGATTTTGTTTGATCTGTCCATGTAAATTATCATCACTAGCACTAGGTTCACAAACA
Source organism: Tachinus sp. AB-2021 (assembly GCA_030264575.1). Classification (NCBI taxonomy): domain Eukaryota; kingdom Metazoa; phylum Arthropoda; class Insecta; order Coleoptera; family Staphylinidae; genus Tachinus; species Tachinus sp. AB-2021. The sequence goes on along the minus strand of JARJEC010156297.1, from coordinate 11,082 downwards.
GTTTGGTATACGTAGCTTTTCAAGCAGGAACCGTCAACTCTGAATTGTATAGCGCTCTTCCTGCTTTATGAACGGCCCGGCGTGTTAGAAAGAGCGCGCTGCATATGATGTGTGCCTATCCTCTTCTTACTCATTGTATCAAATCATATCAAATAGCTTTATTATTTTACGTTATTTAATAAACAAAATAGTAGTATAAAAAGGTGCGTTAGAACGAGAGGTAAATACATCGTGTGCAGATATCTCCCTCTGACATTGTAGCCCGTTAATTTTTAGCCTGCGATATCGTTCCAATTAGATATCCCTTTTTTAGGACGTAGTGAGGCCTTGGTCTCATCAAGTGGCCCTTACGAATAACTTGCGCAACGGTTTTCTTCTCTGCGCAAATCCTGATGTTACATGTCCTTGTCATCCTCCATCTGATTCTTGCTGTGGTTATGGTTTAAGATGAGCTGGTTTCCGCTTCGTGGAATTCACACAGTCAAGCTGCGGCAACACTTGCTCTCCACCTATAACCGTTAGCGTTTCTTCTATTTCTTACCTTCCCATCCATCTTTGCTTTCTCTTCTTTCTCCCAATCTTAAGTTGTTTAGTCTGCTAGTATGTTTTGTCTTCAGGTATGTTCTTAATTTTTGGAGATCTTCATTCCCTTCTTCCTCGCAGTTTTTCTCGTCAGGTACAACGGTACACATTTAATAATAAGGTTTAAAAATTTGGCTGCACACTAACTAACCGAATGCAATGCTTCAATTGTTAAAGAAATGTAAATGGGGGGGGGGGGGTTCGCGAGACGATTGAAAGATTTCACAGGAAGCTGTGCATTTTATTGTTCTACATTGTCACCGTCACTGATGATATCGTTTGTCACTGTCACTAATATAGTTTGCGTTTTCTGTGCAAGCTTCACGCTATTGAGGCTTGCGTGATTACCAAGGTGAAGATGGCAACTTTCGCTCTAAGCGCCATTACATATTTCACATCAATAAATAATTTTGGGCTACTGCCTTTTAAGTTGAAAATTCTCGAGGTACTCAAACAAAAGTGGTTCAGAATCACTCGGTTTTTGCAGAATCAATGGAAGCGGTTAATAAATTATCATTACCCGTTTCGGCAAGAAGGTGGCCACATACTACCAATGGCCTTTTTTTAGTTGGTTTTGAAAGTTTCTTGAGAATTATTGTTGTTTTCTGTTAGTATATCGATTGTCAGAAGAAGAGCGTATGGTGCGCTTGGCAGACTCGGTGCGGCATCCGAATATGAAAGTAGCACCGCGGAGTCGCGATTTCTTTTTTGAAAGCTAAAGTCCATTGTAGGGTATGACTCAGAAACGCATTAGACACATTTTTGCATAGTTTGGGCTAAATCTTCCCCAGAGCCAAACGTCGTTGTGATACGCTTTCATCGTTATTGGCAGTATACTACGCTACCAGAATACATTTTTTAGTTTGATACTTTCTTCTTCGGCCCCAACTACGAAGACGTTGTGCCTTCAAGTTTTTGGTATGTTTCAGGTTAACGGAGATGTCCCGAGGGTTGCCAAAGACGCCCACGCCATCATATTGGAATTCATAAGGAACAGGCCGCCGCTGAAGAAGATGTCGGACAGGAAACTGGCACCCAGGAAATACACATACACGCCGCGAGAACAATTGATGAATTCGATCAGGAAAGGACGAAAGCTGCGCCAAACGAGACAATCGCTGTCGCCCACCAAAGTAAGAGCGTGCGAGCCGAAGGATTCAACGCACGCCGACTCGCCGCGGCGGCTCATCAAGATCGACTTTTCCCAATTGGAGGACGACGAGGATTCGGACAGCTCTGACACGGGATTGTGGCATCACGACGAAATAAATCCGAGTAGAAATTTGGAGGCTTACGACTTGGCTTTGGAGTGTCCTGTAAGAAACCAAGGCAGACGGCATACCTTAAGTATATGCTCAATTGATACTGGAGGTATGGGGAGCCAATCGGTGCCCCAATCCAGGCCGTGTTCAAGGCAATCGTGCGCAAGTTCAGATTCAGTTTCGGAACAAGTCACTTTGGCGCCGGAAATCGCAAAGGCTTTACAGGACACGACAAAACCATGGCACGAAGTGATGAGTTTAGACGATAGATTATCTTTAACCTTAGAAGAGATTGTGCATATTAGGATGGTGTTAACCAAGGCGGAATTAGAGGCGCTGCCCGTTGAAGGGCACGTGCGGGGCGACGTGGAGAACCGCAAAGTGTGCTTTTTATGTTTGAAAACACGTTTTGGCATATTAGGGCCTTGGGGCCACAGATGCACCCTCTGCAAACGGACTGTCTGCTCCAAATGTTGTTCCAAAATGAATATACCGATGGAGCATTTCTCAAGTGTGCCCGTCGTACTATTAAGTCCTAGCATTATGGCCACACCCGAAGACGAATACTCAAATGTGTTTACTCGACCCAAAGTTACCGATTCTAGTCCCCAACCTAGTCCATGTAGTTCGCGACCTAGCAGCTCATTAGACCGCTTCCGGTCGAAAGCCAGTCAAGTCGGAAAGGCTAGCGTTGTAGATAAATTAAGGCAAATGTTAGTCTGTCACGACTGCAAAATGATGGTACTCCAAATTATTAAGTCGGCCCAGGCCAATCGGAGTGCCATTCGGAATAAACATTTACAAAATTTAACATTAAATTTATCACCAGTTTTTATGTAAGATAATTACCAAAAATATAGTTTTAGAGCACACTTTTATTTTGTTTTGTTTCGGTTACTTTTATGCACAACTTGAGATTGATCGGAACGGTAAAAGGCTGTTGACGCGCAGAACATTCCAGTCGCCATCTTGTATTTACAGTAAAGTAAACATATCATTAATGCGAAAAAGTCTTATTTGGAAATATCGCGTTTTGTTCTATTCAAATGTTGGAAAAACAAGCATTGAAAATATCAAGGTCAGAATAACAGGTTTGTATTGCTTTTAATAAGGTTGATTAAGTACATTTTTTCAGAAAGTTTATGATTATTTCCAATGATTTTTTAATGTCTGCTTTAGACCGTACCTGTAGCCGGCATTACAATGGTTATGTATAGCCGGTATTATATTGTTTCTGAGTAGCCGGCATTATAATGTATCTGTAGCCAGCATTATAATGATTATGTGTAGCCGACATTATAGTCTTGTGTGTAGCCGGCATTATAATGCATGTGTGTATCCGGCATTATAATGCTTGTTTGTAGCCGGCATTATAATGCTTGTGTGTAGCCGGCATTATAATGATTGTGTGTAGCCGGCATTATAATGCTTGTGTGTAGCCGGCATTATAATGTTTGTTTGTGGCCTGCATTATATTCTTGTTGACCTGAAACTAGTGTGGCCAAGATTATTATGCCTGCTACACACTAGTCTCATTTATTATAATTGTTCTGATTTTTGCCGGCCGTAAAAACGGCGACAATTCCAAGATGTGTGTAAATTTAACCATACAAATATAATAAATAATTTATTACACAACCTTAGTAAATAAAAAAGCGATCTAATCATATAATTGGGGCTGTGGTTCAAAAATGATATTGCATTCCAAAGATAATTATTTTATTTGTCGAATTATTTTTAATTACATCTTTAGTACAAAAAAATATGTTTTTTAAGCAAACGAATTATTTTTATTGATAAACAAGTCGACTCGTAAGTTGAATAAATAGTGAAATTGTTGATTAATCATGCACACAAATGAGTAATAAATTAGTCATAAATAAATAAATAAATGTATTGTGTAATCTAATTAATTTAAAAAGAATTCTTCCATAATTTCGATTGATGATAATATTAAGCGGCACAAAACTAATTTAAAACTGTATGTACCTTCTCTTCAAAAATCTGGTGGAATATTTGGAAGTTTGCTTTATACCTTTGCGGTCCTCTTTGGGGGTACGCCCCACATATTTGAATTTGATAAGAATATATAAAAAACTTTGTTTTATTTTTTACTGATTACTAAATAGCATTTAGTAAAAAATAAAACAAAGTTTTTTATAAATAAATAGTACTTAGAGCATGTTTTTTGTTTGTTTTTAATTTATATTGTATAATGCTACCGACAGCTTATTAGGTGAGGTTGTAAAAATCAAAAAGGACCGCAAAGGGTATAATTTAACGGGTTACAATTGTTCCACCAACGGCACAGTTTAGATTAATTTGGAAGCAAGCTGTACTTGCTCGATCTCATCGTTTAAAGTTAGTGATGAACTTGAGGAAATGAATTGAATCGATTTGGCCTAATTTCAATTCGGATAGCTCAAAAATATACGTGATTTTAATTTAATTAAGTGCGATTAATCGGAGCTGAAAAAGCTATGTAGTGCTTCTATTTTTAATCAAAGGAGAAAAGTATATTATATAATAAATGAAAAATATATCATTCTGTTAACAAGTGTGTAAATAAAAGTCTGCACACATCAAGCCGGCATTCAATTAAAAGTGCGAGTCAAACAAATCAAAATTGAGCAAAACTGAATGTAACATTGATGTACTCAGACCTTTAATGTGAAGAGTTTGTTCCTCATAGTAAGTAAGTGTTTCTTGTATTTGTATATTCTATGAATCTCTAGACCAAAAAATATTAATAATTTTATTTTCATAACAATGTTTATGTGGGAATCGTAAACACAATCTGTTAGTGAAATTAATGAAATATCAGCACACACAAACAATGTAGTTTTAGAAAATGATGTTAATCTGTTGAAATATTCTTGTAATTGAAGTAACGGACATAGATTACATTGTATAAATGAATACGATGAACTAGAAATTATTTTTTATACAAAAAATAAGAATATTTTAAAGAAACGTTTGTTGCTATTTGCTTTGCAGAATTTTTGGGGTATATATGGTTTTTACCTGGCTTTTGACTATCTTCTGAGGATGTTGTCGCATGATTTATTTTTATCTTGATTTGTTCTAATAGAGGATATATAAAAATAAATATACGGATGTCTAAATTATAACTTTGCTTATTTTATATTCTCGAAGTAAACCTTTGTCCATTCCAAGACACCCACAATCCAATTTGCACATTTTTATCTAAAGGCTTGCAAAGTCCAGCCAACATGGACAATCCCATACGTTTGTTGATTGGGTGTTAAAAATGCATGCAAACGACCACATTTTTTTAAGAAAATTATTCTGAACAACGAGACCCATTTTCACCTTGATGGCTATGTTAATAAACAAAATTTTATTCCATGTAAATCGTGAAAATTCATTAAAAGAACCATTTGCGAGTAAACAGTTATCTGATATCAAATATCTTGTTTCACATCAATGGTAGAGTTTGTACTTTATATTGAAATTAAAATATGATCAGGTTTTTAGAAAAACAAACTGTTTTTATGTACTTTAAGGTCAAACCATTATGCAAGAATAGCGCGGGAGCAGTAGTGTCTGTAGCTAACCTCCGTACAAATAACGCGGTTGTAGCGCACTCTGTGGAGCAGATTATAAACTATTCTCCTTTAAATGCCAACTAGCGTCATCTATTGCTGTGTTGGGTTCCCTAAATCCCTCTTGACGCAGGAGAACTACTGTCTCCGTCTCTAACTAACTTCCGTACAAACTATACACAAATACGTCGTGGAGCACATTTAAAACTATTTCCCTTTAAATTCCAACTAGCGCCATCTATTGCTGTGCTGGGTTTCCTAAATCCAAGTTAACCACTCTACCATTAAAAGCTTCAACCCCATGTTGGTAGCAATGGTAACAGCTGTAATTGAATTGAAGGCAACTTCACTTTATTATTTAAATTGATGACGTGAAACGTCAAAATGTTTATGTCTACCAAATAGATTTAATAATTAATTAATTAATTTAAGAACTAACTAAAAATGATGGATGAATCTAGAACAATGAAATGGGCCCTAGAAGCTTCGCCGGAAGATATTTATAAAGAATTGGAAAAATTAAAACTAGCCAAGGTTAGTTTAATTCATTTATATTTATATTTACCTGTTAAACCGATATTTTTGCATTTAAGGAAGAATCGATGCTGGAATTGAACGACTTATTAAAGCAAAGAACGTACGTCGATGACAAAATAAAAGGCCTATCGAAAGTATTACCCACGTTAAAAATGATAAAAACTGAAGCGGAAAATTTAGTGGGAACCATCAAGGACATATCGGCCTCATCCGATAAAATCAGCGGAGAAATAAAAACGCTCGATATTGCCAGAGTAAATTAATTATTAAAAATTAATTAACAAAAATTAATATAATGAATAATTTCAGAGCCGAATCGAAGAATGTCAAAAACGTGTTTCCGATTTAATCGATTTGGAATTGTGCGCGCAAGGCGTGCAGAAAGCAATCAACGACGAAGATTATGAAACGGGCGCCGGGCACATACACAGATTTCTATCGATCGATCAAACTTTACTGAAACGTACTGCAACCGATGAGAAAGCGCCTGGTATATTGAAATCCGTTCGCACCTTGCAGGACGCTGCCTCGCAATTACGAGCAATCGTCAAACACAGATTCGACGAGGCCATACGTAATGTCGATTTGACGGCCATTGAAAGGTTTTTTAAAATATTCCCGTTGCTCGGTATGCACGACGATGGAATTCATGATTTTTGTATTTATTTGTGTACGAAGCTCGAAGATACGGCCAGGAAGAACATGAAAACTGCCTTGAATACTTCCGTCGTTGATAAACGGCATCCAGTCATTTACGCCGATACTTTAACGTTGCTGTTTGAAGGTTTGGCTAGGATTATCGATACGCATCATCCGTTAATTGAAACCTATTATGGGCCAGGCAAATTGTTATTGGCCGTTAGTATTTTGCAGTTAGAATGTGATAAACAGTGTCGTGTCATCATGTTGGAGTTTAATAAGAATCGTCAGTTGCATAAAAAAATATCGGCAATAAATGATATGATTACAGTGAGTGGAAGTTTTAGCAAACTCGAGCGGATCGATCCAAAAGATTTGGACATGTTGATTGGTGAAATGACTATAATGCATGCCAGAGCCGAGTTATATATCAAATATATTCGAAGGAAAGTTATTGTAAGTATTTGATTATTGCAACCAGTTTTACGTTGATGTATATCTGGTTACCTATCCGTTTAATATGAGCACAGTGGCCGCCAGTTTGTTTTCAAATTTTAAATATAAACCATCATGGTGGCGGCTGTTGTCAAGCATTTGCAAAAGTTAAGCAACGTTAATATTGTACTTTTCACCATTGGGAAATAATTTATGGCACTCTAGATATCGGAGGCAAATTTCTAGTATAACACGCATTAACTCAACACACACATAAATACATAAATTCGGCTGAAGGAACAAATACAAATACTACTACTATTATATATTATTTGGTAACAATTGCATCTGTTGCAGGGCGACTTGGAAATAGGTGTGACCGATGATGATGAACGCAAGAAGAAATTTGTGGAATTGGATAATTTAATAAAAAACAGCCAGTTGAGTCAAAGCAAGCATGAACTGTTGGGTAATTATTTACGCATGGAACAGTATTTTATGGAGGAGTCGGTCGCTAAAGCAGTTAACATGGATGTGCTCGATACAGCTTCAGAACAGAAAACATCATCTTTGGTAGACGATTGCTTTTTCATCATACGCAAATGCATCAGGCAAGTCTCATTAGTTGCATTAACTGTTTCGCTGCGTACGCATAATTCGTCTGCAGATCGTAAATGAATCGTATGAAGCATACAAATTTGTGCCAAATGGCTATCTGACAAGTACAAAAAAGTTAGAAAACAAATAATAATGTTAATCGTTAATGCGCAGAATGGGGTAGATTGTATTATACAATTCCATACGTAAACATACGATTAACGAACAGTTTGTGAAATATGTAAATATTTTAGAAAATGTATTTTTAGGGGTGTAGCAGCGAAATTGTTAAAAACACTTTTAACTGCACTAAAAACAGTTAAATATAAACTGTTTAATTTTTCAGACGTGCAATATCGACGGGCAGTTTAGACGGTTGTTGTGCTGTCATAAACACCGGCTGCCGTGTTTTGGAAAGCGATTACTGCATTGTCCTCAAAAACAGATTGAAACAAGGATATCCTTCCGGATATTTGGACCTAACGCAGGCTTATAACGTCTTGCACAGTTCAATCCAGCAAGGCCGATTGCAACCGGGTGATGCCGAACAAGCGAGGACGACATTTATAGTAAACAGTAGTTTGTTGCAACTACTAAGGTTTAATGAGGTCTATTTCAGATTGCTTTGAACAATACTGAGGTGTCGATCGAGTACGTTGACGCGTTGTGCGATCGGATCCTGCAGGAAATCGAGCAGGCCATGCCTAATATGACGGACAATGAAAGAGGCAAATTGGAAAGCTGTTTATCGGGATTGTCGGCGGTCACGGCAAATTTGAAGGACGTTACGGATTTCGGAATGACGCAATTAAGGTCGAGCGCCGTTAAACCGAGAGTTAATCCTTGGGTCGATGCATTTTTAGCCGTCAATCATCAGTTTAACGAGGTAATTTTTAATATCGCTGCTAATTACCTGAAAAATATAATTTAACGATTACAGGACGAGCTATCCGTTTATGAAGCTGGAGTCCCGTTCGTGCAAACATTAATTTTCAACTTGGATTCCTTACTGTCGGCATTTAAAGAAGTACTTACCCCCTCCAATTATGATACGTTAGTGAGCATAATAACAGCGGAAGTAACGGCGCGGCTGGAAACCGTAATATTCAAGACCACATTTAATCGTGTAAGGTTTCACGTGTTTATTCGAGGATGTTTTTTAACAAGCCGTTTTTATTTATTTCAAGCTCGGCGGATTGATTTTGGATAAGGAAGTTAGGAATCTTGCAGGATATCTTACGACATCCACGTCGTGGTCAGTTCGCGATAAATTCGCTCGGCTAACGCAAATCGCTACAGTTTTGAATTTAGATAAAGTTGCAGAAATTTCAGACTATTGGGGAAGTCACGAGGGGGCCTTAACCTGGCGGATCACACCTACGGAATTAAGAAGCATTATGATGTTGAGGTACTTAAATTAAATTTAATTAAGCGTCTTCTGCTAAAAATAACACTAAAAACAATTTTTCATCTGGTGGTGAATTACAGAACTTTACAGCGCCATCTATTGGAAAGACCGATAATTGTATTGAATTTTAAAACCAATTTCTTGTTCTGTAATTTAGCACCAAATTGAGTTATAGTCCGTTCAACCTCAAAAGAGTTTTCATCAAAACAAATGCACACGGACGGAACGTGTTCAGAAAGAGGGTAAACTGATCCAGAGGTGGACTCCATAGACAAGGCTCTAATATTGTGTTCAAATTCGGATTAGCCCGACATGAAGCGTTTGCAAGAGACAGAAGGTTGCAAGGGTGAGGGCAATACGTGAGAGAACGATATAATATTATCCCCGGCAATTATAGATTTCACTTAATCCAGCTTTAAAAACACATACCGTCCAGAATAGCCAATATGAGATGTTTGTTGTGTTGTTCACGTACAATATTTGTTTACTTGAAAACTCTCTTTAGAATGAACACAGAATCATCGATAATATGGCCATTCACACGGACAGTTTTGAAGCTAAGTATGCAGCTTTAAAAACTCGGCGTGGTTTGGAGTGTCCGAGTTAATGACCCTATTTGCTAACAATTTCAGAACATCTATTAATTCTGCACAATTAATTTCAGGACCGATTTCAAAATCGATGAAATAAGAAGGTTAAAATTGTAAATAAACAATACAAATATTATTTGGTGTATTTTTTCATCATCATTTTCAAATATATACACAACCTCGCATTTTTTTATATATACATTCTTTGTTTTCGTTTTCTTTTCAATTGTGCCCCATATAATATAGCAAAACAACTACTGTTACAATAAAAAATCCACGGGACGGACAGACTGGTCCATAATTTTACTTGAAACTATCGATAAAATAAAAGACGCACACAATTTTGGAATTGTAATAAATTATATAAAAACAAGGTAGGTATCTTCAGTACAGTTTCTGGACGCAGTTAAAATTTTGAGTGAATTATCACAGAGGATTATGATAGCACGAGGTCCAAAGGCCACGAATTATTTCAATTTGTTGTTTAATTTATAGAAACAATGCCAGCAGTGTTGCAATACTTGAAATATACTTAAAATATTCATAACCAATGTTTACCGTGATTGTTGGAAGCTATTTGTTTGATTTCTTTGCAGCCGTAACAATTCGACCTGCGCAAAACGAAGTTTTTAATTTTTAATTATTAAACTAAATAAAGCTCGCTTCAATAAATTGCATCTGTTCAGATGAACGTTGTATTTTTCACAATTCAAGCAATCTGATCGAGATATAATACAAAATAAAATTGTCCGAGCGGATGCTATCACAGCCCAGTAGTCATCTACCGTTTTTGCTCCGCAACTACCTTTTCAGAGATCTCAATATTTATTTTCATCTGCATCTTAATTTGTTATTCTCTGAAACTAAATTCATTTTTTATTATACGATCATTCCATAGATCGGCATATTTTTGCAACCCGCTCGTGTACCCATTGTTAGATCAGTTATTTTTGTAAATTTTAATACTAATTAAAAATCTAAAAAGCTATATTTATGTATTATTCAAACGCCATAAAGTTGAAATATGTATGGATGCATTATTGCTATTAATTAAACCTTTTATTATTTCTCCGACAAGTAAAATTTAATGGTGGTAGCTTTACTATGTGATGGTGCATTTTAATAAATAAAACAACTTTTTATATATCTTGTCACGAAAATGTTTGTGATAAGATGTATAAAAAGTTTTATTTATAAAAATACTTCGCTGAGGCACCATTTTTCATGTTATTACTTTGATGCAACATCGCAAGATTTTGCGTTTATCCATTATCTCGCAGTGTCACCATCTGATATATTATACTCTACTATATATATGCGTATAAGTTTTTCGCAATTAAAATCCCCGTGCGTATTTATCAGGTATTAACGCATACCCGCAAAGCAAAATAATACAAAGTAAATCTTTCCAACAAACGGTAAACATTGCTCGTTACTTATCCTAATTTGATTAAAATAATTATGTA